>PVIU01028660.1:0-18649 GCA_004026605.1 Ondatra zibethicus
GCAGCCCGAGCCCCTCATTACTACAACCAATTAAAATGATTATGAAAGTCAAACCCTTGACTTTTGGAGGAGGGGTATTTCAAGACAATCTCACTATGTAGCCCTGGCTGTCCTGGAACTCACTCACTATGTAGACCAGGCTAGCCTTGAACTCACAGAGATCTGCCTGCCTCTGCCCCCCTAGGACCATGTGCCATTGTGCCTAGGCCACTCTTGAATATATTTTTAATTTCCCTGATTCGTCCACAAAAAAAAAAAATACAAGGAGAAACAGGCCATGGTGGCACACACCTTTAATCCCAGCACTCAGGAGGCAGAGGCAGGTGGATCTCTGTGAGTTCAAAGCTAGCCTGGTCTTCAGAGTGAGTTCCAGGACAGCCAAGGCTTCACAGAGAAACCCAGTCTCAAAAAAAAAAGAAAAAGAAGGAAGGAAAGAAAGAAAGAGAGAGAGAGAAGAAAAAGAAAGAAAAGGAGAGCAATGATACGCTCTGAATCCACCTCTATGATGTGTCTTCACTTTTTTTTTCTTAAAGATTTATTTATTTATTATGTATTCAGTGTTCTGCCTGTATGTATCCCTGAAGGCCAGAAGAGGGCACCAAATCTCATTATAGATGGTTGTGAGCACATGTGGTTGCTGGGAATTGAACTCAGGACCTTTGGAAGAGCAGGCAAAGCTCTTAACCACTGAGCCATCTCTCCAGCCCATGTGTGTCTTCACTTCTAAACCATGCCAATATGGTGCACATTGATAAATAAAATTAAATCAACAAGATTTGGGAAGCACCCCTAAAACTGACTAGAAACATAAAAAGGCATAACTATAGGGCAGTTTGATAGCATAACTTCATAGAAAAATAACCAACCCAAGGACAGTTTGAATGAATTATTTTTGCATTGACAGGAAAAAGTAAATTCTTAATTGTATTATAAAGTTTGTTGATAATCATAAGAAGAATAGAAAAGTACTTAGAGGCCGGGCAGTAGTGGCACACACCTTTGAGCCCAGCACTGGGGAGACAGAGGCAGGTGGATCTCAGTGAGTTCAAGGCCAACTTGGTCTATAAGTGAATTCCAGGATAGCCAAGACTGTTACACAGAGAAACCCTGTCTTGAAAAACCAAGAAAGAAAAAAGAAAAGTACTTAGAAAGAAATAAAAACACTCCCACAAACTGTCAAGACTCATGGGGTATAGCAAAGCAGTATGGAGAAAGAAGTTTGTTTTGTTTTAAGATGGAGTCTTATAGAGCTTAGGCTGGACTTGAACCTCTGACATCTTGCCCTGACCTCCCAGCTCCTGGGATTACAGATTACAGATGTGTGCTACCATGTCTGGGTTAAGGACATTTATACCTAATGACACACACATTAGGAAACAAGGAATCTTTCAAAACTCCAACTTTAGAATTTAAGGAACTAGAAAAAGAATTAACCCAAAACTATCTGAATGAAGGAAACAATAAAGATTAAAACAGAGACAAACAAAATAGAACACTATCAGGGAAAATCAATAAAGTCCAGGATGTTAGCTCAATGGAGAAACACTTGCTTTATATGTACAAGGTCTGGGGTTCAAGTCCCAGGATTTGAAAAAAAACAATGAAACTAAAGGGTGACTCTCCAAAAAGATCAGCAAAATTGATATATCCTTAGCTATGTGGGGTGACAAAAAAATAAAATGTCTAACCCAGAAAGGAAGGAGGGAATTGTTCTACAAATTCCATCCAAATGAGAAGGGCTAGGAGTATGTGCCGCACCTCTACACCAGTGAATTTGACAAGTAGAGATGATGGACTAGTCTCCAGCCACTGCACACTGCTATGATGACATCGCCGGGAAGAGGGACTCCTGGGTGTGTCTGCATGGGCAGGTTAGCTGAGAACAGGGCCACCCTGAACGTAGGTAGCCTCTGGACATGAGCTGCAGCCTGCACTATTGCTACACAGGAGAACGTGAGCTGGGCACCAGCAGCATCTGCCTGCCTGCTGCCTGACTGCAGAGCTAATGTGGCTAGCTGCCTCACACTCCTGCCACCACAGCTTAAGGGACTATATGCCTTCTTAAACCGCAAGGCAAAGCAAACCTTCTCTTCCTTGGGTTGATTTTATCAGAGCAATGAGGAGAGCAACTAGTACGTTGGCTTAGACTAAACTGTGAGGAGAGAAAATCTGAACAGCCTGTATATGTAAGGGGGTTGAAACAACAGCCAAAGTCTCCTGACAGGGGCTAGAGAGATGGTTCAGTGATTAAGAGTGTGTCCTGCTCTTGCAGAGGATCCAAGCTCTGTTCTCAGCCATATTCACAATCTCCTGTAACTCCAGCTCCAGGGGTTCTGACACACTCTTCTGGTCTCTGGGAGTACCTGCACTCATGTGCTCATACCTCACACAGTCATGTGTATATGCATAAGATGATAGGTGGATAGATAGATAGATAGATAGATAGATAGATAGATAGATAGATAGATAGATAGATAGATAGATAGGGAGACAGGGAGACAGGGAGACAGGGAGACAGGGAGATAGAAAGGGAGATAGGGAGATAGATAGGTAGATACATAGATAGATAGATAGATAGATAGATAGATAGATAGATAGATAGATAGATAGATAGATAGATAGATAGGGAGATAGGGAGATAGATTATCTAGTGAGGGAGGGAGAGAGGAAGGCAGGGAGGTAGGGAAGAAAGGAGAGAGATAGACAGACAGGATTTTTTTGTTTTGTTTTGTTTGGATTTTCGAGACAGGGTTTCTCTGTAGCTTTGGAGCCTGTCCTGGAACTAGCTCTTGTAGACCAGGCTGGCCTCGAACTCACAGCGATCCGCCTGCCTCTGCCTCCTGAATGCTGGGATTAAAGGCGTGTGCCACCATTGCCTGGTCGACAGACAGTTTTTAAATTTGAAACATCTCTCCTAACCTTGCTAGGGGATGTAGATCTGGGGTAGAGTGCTTGCCTAGTATGCGTGAAACCATAGGTTCAATCCTCAGCAACACATACAAACAAATACACACACAGACACACACACACTTTCTGATAAATAAAAGCCCAGAACCTGGAGATTTATGGAATCCAACAAAGACTTGAAGGAGCATTAACACCAGCCCTTCTCATATTTTTCCAAAATCAATTAAGGGAGAAAGAACAACGTCCAACTCATTCTGTACAGTCACCAGACCAGACACCAAAGCCAAAGCCAATACAAAAAAAAAATGCTCACACTGATGTCCTTATGCACACTGATGCAAAATTCAACAAAATACTAGCAAACAAAGCTAGGTGTGCACACCTTTAATTCAAGAACTGGAAGGCAGAGACAGGCAGATTTCTGTGAATTCAAGCAAGGCTAACCTGGTGCAGATGGTGAATACAGCCAGGGCTAAACAGAGACTCTTGTTTCTAAAAGAAATACTAGCAAACAAATCCAGCTGCATATTAAAGAGAGCATCAATTCTTGGATTTAATGCTGAAATGCAAGGATGGCTCAGCAAATAGAAATTAATCAATACAACACATCACATTTTATAGTGCTGGAGAAAGATGGTCGTCTCAGCCAATGGGGTGAAACTTCTACAACCAAAAAAAAATACTTGCCAGGCATGGTGGTGCATGCATTTGATCTCAGCACTCAGGATGCAGAGGCAGGTGGATCTCTATGAGTTCAAGGCCACCTGGTCTACAAAGTGAGTTCCAAGATACCCAAGTTACACAGAAAAACTCTGTTTTGAAAAACCAGTAATAATAATAATAATATTCAGCATTAACCACTACCCTCTGTAATAAGAAACATCTCTGACCAAAGTTAAGAGCAACACAAATCTATGAATACAAGCCTAAATATTAGGAGTCAGTTTGACAACATGATCTTTAGAAAAACAAGTCACTATGTTCTCTCTGAGGACTTACCTAACTGTGAGTTCTGACCATGCTTTCAGGACCAAACATGAAGAAAGCAGTTGGTTATTCCTATACACAGTCCTGCCACTGTTGCACAATGGGTTCATCTTGGTTGGCTGGTTGGTTCTTTCTCACGCAGGGTGCAGCACTAGGCAAGACCCTGGATTTTTCTTCTCCCTCAGTCACCTTCATAGCACCTCCCAGCAGGATGAGAACTAGCCAGCAGAAGCTTCATAGTCAGCTAAGGCAGATTTCTCTGTGCCCGACAATTGAAGCACGTGACATCTTTTGCATTAGTAGCTTATCATCTAGTTATGGTAGGCAACCAAGAGCAATGACAATAGCTCGTATTGTCTTGAGGACCTCTGGGGCCTCCCTGACTAACTCATAAGGAGATACTCTGTGCCTGGCACTGAGATCTTCATTTAATAACCATGTCTGGGAACAGCACTGTTCACCCATGCAGGGAACCTCTGTTCAAACTCTTGTTCAAAGATGCTTTAATTAGCTCACAAGCAAGGGGAGTTTCTAAGGGTTATGCATTCTCAGATCTGGCTAACCCAATTCCTGCCACTCACCTCTCCCAGGCTCACCATCAAGCACATCGAAGCCTTTAGCTCCCAGTATTCTGCCCCTTCCGTGTTGGTCCACATCAAATGTGTTCTATTTTATTCTTCTATTTTATCTTTCACGGAGTTGCCAGATCATAGGTCCCCATGTAGCTTCCTCGTGTACACATTACTTTTGTTAGCCCCTCCCCAGTTCCTCCTTTCCCATCCCCATTACTCCACTACCTGCATCATAACAATGAGTGCTCAGCTGTCGACGGGACATCTACACCAAATCCTGAACCCAAACTGCTTTCATTACTATTCCTCTGGAACAAAACTGTAAATCAGGAGCTCCCAGTGTTGTTTGCTTTCCCAAGGTTGTTTTGTCTACATGTGATCGCTGGTAGCGCCACACAAATTTAATATTTTTTTTCTATTCCTATAAGAAATTTCCATCTGGGCAGTGGTGGCACACAGCTTAATCCCAGCACTCAGGAGGCAGAGGCAGGTGGGTCTCTGTGAATTCAAGGCCAGCTTAGTCTACAAAGCAAGTTCCGGGATAACCAGAGCCACAGAGAAACCCAGTCGAAAGAAAGAAAGAAAGAAAGAAAGAAAGAAAGAAAGAAAGAAAGAAAGAAAGAAAGAAAGAAAGAAAGAAAGAAAGAAAGAGGAAGGAAGGAAGGAAGGAAGGAAGGAAGGAAGGAAGGAAGGAAGGAAAAAGAAAAAGAAACAGAAAGAAATTTTCTATTTTGATATTGATTTCACAGAACCTGCAAGCTGCTTTGGGCATTTCACTAGTATTGATTCTTCCAGTCTATGAACATGGGCTGTCTTTCCTCCTTTGTTTTTTCCTTCTGTCCCAGTTTAACAATGACGTAAAGATCTCTGGCTCCCGTGGGTAGTGTGCTGCTTTGATGCCATTGTTAATAGGGTTGCTTTATTAATTTATATCTGAGTGGCTTTTATTGGTATAAAGGGATGTTACCAGTTCTTCCAGCTGACTTTGTATCCTGCAATTTCCCTGAGTTCATATTTGAGTTCCAACAATTCTGTGGCAGCCTTGTGGCTACATTTGGTCATCAGCAAACAGGCAATTTTCTTCCTTCTTTTTGGGTGCAGAATGCTTATCTTTTTCTTGTCTGGTTACTCTTGCTAGGCCTTCCAATGGTGTATAAATAGATGAGACAATGGTGACAACCTTGCTTTGGGATAGACCCTAGTAGAACTGAGCCTTGGTTATTTATTCGCCTTGGGCTTTTAGCAAATGACCTCTGTCACCTGCTATAGCATCAATGTTCTATAGAGAGCATGAAGGAGAGTTCCCAGCAAGAATTGCTCCTTCAGTGTCTGGCATGGCGGCACACACCTTCAACCCAGCACTCAGGAGGCAGAGGCAGGCAGATCTCTGTGAGTTCAAGGCCAGCCTGATACATACATAGTGAGTTCCAGGTTAGCCAGGGCTACACTAAGAAACCCTGTCTCCAAAAAAGAAGAAGGAGAGGAGAAGGAGGAGGAAGAGAAGGAGGAGGAGGAGGAAGAGAAAATAAAAAGAAATTGTACCTTCAACCAACTTAACCTTCTGCAAAGCTGATTAGAACTTCAGAGACTCTGATAAGGTTGGAAAGATGCAGGTCCTGGACTTACCTGTAGTTTACCTTGGGCTTTCTTTAGCCCCCTCTTAGAAATCCTTGAGCTTTTTTTGTGTCTGACTTAACATCCCGTGACTACCAAAATCAAAGCCTTTGGGATTCATCAACTTAACAAAATTCTAATTTACACCAATGAAAAGACTAAGCATTGTCATCAGATAGCTTCTGAAGCCTGAAGGTGACACTTCCCCACTTCACTGCAACCCACCTACTTAATATTTCCCTCAATGTATCTGCAAAGCACCTTGGTGAATGACTTTCTTTGCTCTGTTACTATAAACCCCTCATCACGTTGTTACCACGTTGGAACATGGAATTTGGGATCATCCAAATCTGTGCTGTCGGTCTGACCTAGTTATGAAACCAATGCCACTTAGAAAAGAAGACATGTAATTGGTGGGCTCATGGCTCCAGAGGGCTAGAGTCCTTGATCGTCTTGGTGAGGAGCACAGTGGAAGGCAAGCATGCCACCAGAGCAGCAGCTAAGGACCTACATCTTGCTGCAAATGTTCGAGGCAGGGAAAGAGCGCTAATTGGGAATGGCTTCGGCTTTTGGATCCTCAAAGCCCCCTCAGTGACACACCTCCTCCAACATGGCCACACCTCCTAATCCTTCCCAAACAGTTCCACCAACTGAGGACCAAGCATTCAAGCTTAAGAACCTATAGGATCCATTCTCAGGAAAACCACTGCACGAGCTGTGATCACGGCTCATGTTGGGTTCCAAAACAAATTTCCTTTTATCCCCTTTGATGTCAGTGTTATGGTTTTTGTATCAGTAAAACAATTTTTTAATTTTTGATCAAGGAAGGATATTAAACTTTTCCAAATGCTTTTTCTTTGTGTACAGAGATAATTCAAGTAGTTTTAATCTTTTATTTAATTAATGTTTGCCTCACACTTATTATTTTGCATATGTGAAAGCAATCTTGAATATCAAAAGCAAACCCCACTTGGGCATGGTATTATCATATCTTTGATGTGACATTTAATTCAGTTTGCTCAGATTTCATTGAGAATTGTGCATCTAGGATATTATATCACAGATACTGGAATAAAAGGCTAACACTAAGATGTCTTACAGTCGGAACTCTATAAAAAGATCTGAAGCAGCTCCGCCCAGGGAACAGTTACAGACACATTTGAAATTGATCAACATCTCCAATAAAAACATAAAGAGATACAAATGGAGAAATTGCAGCTAAAAGGAATAATAGCCAAAATTTAATAATTCACTGAAAATGGAATTAATCACACAACAAAGGGACCAAGATTAAAAACACAGAAATCAGTAAATCTGAACAGATAAAAACAGGACAAAATTGATGGAATGTTGGAAGCCTGCCATTAGCTATTAGAAGACCTAAGACTCTGATCTTCAAAGTCCCAGAAGAAACAGAGAAAGGCAGCAGTGTCAAAAGGTGTTTGAAGAAATGATATGTGTTTTCTCAAGTTTGACAAAACATAAGTCTACACAATCAAGAAGCTGAGCAAATTCCAGAAATAAGCAACCCAAAAAAATCAATGCCATGGCATATCATTGCCAAACTTTGATATGCTAAACACTAAGAAAACTAAAGGCAAAGAAGAGATCTGGAAGCAGTGAGCCAGGACTCAGAGCCTGAAGGGGGGCCACATTTGTCAAATGCTGAAAGAAATGTCAACCTTGGTCCCCTATGAATCAGGGTTGTTTAGCTTGGAGGTTTAATGGATTAGGCCAATCTCTCTTTGCTGGGGAGTTTAGTTTATTTACATTTACAGTAACCAAGGAGGAGAAGAGAGCGTTCCTTCTGTTGCTTTGTTAATTGTCTGTGTGTGCCTTGTAGCTTCTCTGTCTCTTCCTGTACCAGTGGCTTCTGTTGTGTCTAACTGTTTATACTGAAGCATTTAAACTCTCATTTCATTTTGTGTGTATTCTTTGGCTGTCTTCTTAGTGGTTACCATGGGGACTATGACTAACACCCTAAAGTTATAGCATCTAACTTGAATTTATACTAAATTAACTTGAAGAACTTATAAAACCTCCAGCCCTTTTGTTAAGATTTATGTATTTTATTTTATGCGTATTAATGTATGTCTGCATGTGTGTATGTGCACCACCTGAATACAGTGCCTTCAGAGGCCAGAAGAGGGAGACACAGACACACACAGGAACCGGAGTTACAGATGGTTATCAGTCATCTGAGTGCTGGATCTTCTGCAAGAATAGCAATTGCTCTTACCCTCTTAGCCATTTCTCCAGCCCCCAATCCTCCATTCCATTAGTTCCATCCATTAAAAATGTTATAAAATTACACTTTGCAAATTATGAATTTTAAGTATTGGGTTTTTCAAGTGAAGAGTTTCTGTTTGGTTTCTTTTTAGTTTTTATATATTCTTTTCAGCTTTGTTCATTTGCCATTTTCTTGACTTCTCCACATCTTCCTTTAGTAGTCAGAGTATTTCTGACAGTTTAAAAGTCCTTATCTAATAGATCTGCCACCAAATCCTTCCCAGGGAACATCTGCTGATTCTTTTCTCTAAAAAGGGTCACATTTTCTTACCACTGTGCCAGTTCTAGAGTCAGATCCTCTTCCCCGGAGCATGTACTTCGTTAACTGTCAGTGCTTCTCCTTCAGTGTGTGTGCACATGCATGTGCATGCGCATGCTTGCATGTGTGCCGTGTATGTGTGTGCACGCATGTGTGTGTTTTATGAAGAGCTTTTTTTAATTGTTTAGTTTTTAATTACTGTGGACTGTCCCTGTACTTAAGACCAGCCTGGGGTGTGGACTCGGGTCTTTCTGAACCTACGACTTCCACTCAGCATTTGTACCCACTGTCCCGTCTTCTCCGTCCATGCAGTCACTTTTGAATCCCTTAATCTTTGATGTCTGTCTCTTACATGGGGAGAAAAGATTAAAAAAAAAAAGGAGAAAGACTGTGTCAGGCACCTCAGCTGGAGGGAAAGAGACTTCCACATGGCAGGCAATTGCAGAACAGTGGCTACCACCTTTTAGCATCTCTGGACCCAGGAGCAGTACTCCAAGGATATCTCTTGATACTTGAGGGAAAGGTGTTTTGGGTCCACCCTCACTACTGCAAGCCACATGCAAGCTACTCTTGACACATATGAACAGCTGCCTGCCAGTATGCCACTATGCTCAGAGCCGTAACTGAAATTCTCCTTTGCCACCGAAGCTCTCCTCTGGAAGCTGCAGCCTTCCGCAGGTTCCAGGGCTCCAATGCAGCTGTGATGCAGGCAGGGGACAGAATCCCAGCACTGCCTGCCGGGCCACAGCCCTCCTTCCACCACGTTCCGTGTGAGATGACTTCGGCTGGTGTGTCTTCATGTCCCCAGCTCTGCTCTTCCGTCTAAACCCTGCTGCTGCCGTTTGCTGTCACGTCAATCTTCCATGCTTCTCCCTGACCTTTCAAGCACATCAAGACAGTTCTAATGATGACTTGTAGCCTCTCGTCAGTTCTGGGTTGCTTTCAGTTCATTGATATTCCTCTTCATGGCAGGTTATGTTTATCTCTCTGCTGCTTATATGTATGGTAACTTAGACCGCAAGCTTTCTGGAGCTACCTCGTTGGGCACTGGGTACTCTGTAATTCCTATCACCTGAAATGATTTTTCAAAGGTTCCGTGAAGGTCCTCATGAATATTATGATCAGGCTGGAGAGATGGTTCAGTGGGTAAGAGCACTTGTTGCTCTTCTGTAGGACCTGAGTTTAGTTCCCAGTACCCATGTCAAACACCTCACAACTGCCTGTAAGTCTAACACCAGTGGATCTGACGCCCTCTTCTGGCCTCTGTAGGCACTGCCTTCACTTGCACAGACATAGACACACATCCATTAAAATTAAAATAAAATAGCCAGGCAGTGGTGGTGCACACCTTTAGTCCCAGCACGCAGGAGACAGAGGCAGGCTGATCTCTTGAGTTCGCGGCCAGACTGATCTACAGAGTTAGTTCCAGGACAGCCAAGGCTACACAAATAAATACCTGTCTCAAAACAACCAATAAATAAATACTATGGTCTTCTTTTGAGTCTTCCTCAAGACTGCGGCAGTGCTCAACATAATAATCACTCACACACACACTACAGAGACCAGGCCTGCTCCTCCCACATGGAAGTGTCACAGCTCAGACGGAACGGGATCCTGGCAGTCGGGAGTCAGGGAATATGGAGGGTTACAGCTCAGGTAGAAGAGCTCGCTGGCAGTCAGGAGCCAGGTGATAGCACGGGCCACAGTAAGCGTAGCAAGCTTACTGCTCCGGCAAAATAAGGTCTTCACCTAAACCTCGCTCGAGAGATTTATTGGGAGGGAAGAATCCAGGAGGTGGCTGCCCCTACCAGGGTGGAGGAAGAGCAGCCCCAAACTGAACAGGTGCAGGGCTTGTATAGGGTTTATTAAGGGCAGAGTATTCCCAGGGAGAAGAAGAATTGGTTAGTTTTTCCCTGTTCAGGGATTGGTTTGTTTAGTTGGTCAGGGGCAGAGATGGCTGATTTCAGAGCCAAACTGTGTTTCTTGCACTGACTCTGACTCTCAGGACAAAGTGTGTTTCTTTGGCACTGGTCTCAGAGTCAGGGCATGTTTCTTTGGTTCTGGGTTCAGGGTTAAAGTATGTTTTTCACTAGCTCAGGTCTCAGAACCAGGGTGTATTTCTTTCACTGGCTCTGGTTTCAGAGCCAGGATGGTTTTCTCTGGTTGGCTCTCTTACCCTACACCACAATCTGGCTGAACCTCTGAGAGGTTCCAATACAGCTAGTGGGGCTGGCTCTGTTCTCAGCCCTGGCTGAGCACTGAGTGCACTTGCCTGAAGAAGGTTCCTTCCCCAGCCTCAGGCAAGCCCTCAGAGCTTTAAGCAGGTGCTTGGTATCCAAACTCAGACCCTTGTGTTTAGGCAGCAAACATTTCATCAGCGAAGACCACCCCCAACCCCCATCTCTCTCTCCACATTCTTAACCCAACGGCCGCAGCACACAGCTACGGTCGTCATGGTCAGCACTCTTTTTCCTTCCTGCATCTCTTGCCTTCATCCAAGTTCACCCCTTTGCCTGAACAATGACATTTGATATTTTTTGGTGTGCTTCTTCTTAAACCAAACTCTATTTTTGTGTGTCTGAAAGTATCTTTACGTAATCTTGAATGATATTTTCTATGCCTATGACTACATTTCTGTTTAAAACCAGATCTGTACATAAGGGCAAGAGGGTGCAGCTTGGTGGGGACGCAGGATGTTGGCGTAGGCGTGCTGCAGAAGCTTGTCCACGGGTTTAGTTAGAACGGGAAAGAAAATTCACCTTTGAAACCTCTTGTTTACGGCAGCAAGACTCCAGCAATGGCGCTCTGGCGACCCCTGGTGGCCAGCAGGGTAAGTGTGGCTCACAGCTAGGGGAAGATGTCCTACCTACATCTTGAAGTGTTTCTGCGCTAAACACAAGGTTTGTCAGACAGTAACCATCCGAAGACAAAATATGTGGGGAAACAGACATAAGAGAAGCAATCCTACAGCACTTGGATATTGAAATTATCATCTATGAATCTCAAATAAACATGCATTCTTTGTTTATAGAGATAACAAGACTGAGGATTTAGGCAGAGATCAGAAACCAATGGGCGCTGAACCCTGCACCTGTATACCAGCACCAGGACTTGGTCCTTTGCCAGTACACCTCAGGATGCTCGCTCTGTGCTGAGGTTGAGACTAATTCCTTGCCCTTCTGACCACTGAAAAGCCCCAGATCATGGTGCCAGGTTGCTCATTTTCTGGAAATGGCTGGCTTCTTGTTCCCTTCCGTGACACAGAGAGAGGGGACTTGAGTCTCTGCCTCTTTCTAGAAGGGCACTAATCATAGGATGGGGCTCCATCCACTCAACTTCATCCAAACCTAATTACCTTCCATGATAGGTTAAGGCTTCAGGGTATGAACTTTGGAGAAAGAGCATTTGGTCCTCAGCAGCCGCCTGGTGTGTCTCACCTGTCACAGCTATACATGGGTGTCACCTGACCACGCCAGTGTAACCCACCTCATGTCACCTCAGGCCTGCGCTGGACCCAACTCGCCTCCTAGCCCAGGTTTTCCCATTACAAAAGAATAACAAAGGCCCAGGATTTGTACCATTCTCTTGATACACAAGGGAACCCACGGCTGAACCTTGAACCTGACTTGGGCATTGACTAGTAAAGAAATGATTCCCTGTTCTGCCTCCTGAATGGACAACAGCTCTGAAAAGACACGTCTGTGGGAGGCAAGCTTCTCGGCAGCCCTGTCTGCTGTGCACTGTGTCCCTGCACGCTGTCCTCGGTCCCTGGAGCTCACTCCGCAGCGCCCTCTAGCTGGGTATGGCGCTGCACTCCTTTAATTCCATGCAGGAGGAGCTCTGTGAGCTTACGGCCAGCCTGATTACACAGTGAGATCCAAGACAACCGCGACTACATAGAGAGGAGGCCCAGTCTCAAAAAACAAATAAAAATATAAAATAAAAAAAGAATCTCTAGCCCCTCCCACACTTGCTTTCTCGGTGGAGCTATTCTCTCTGCATGCAGTAGGAAAGAAAAGAACCCCGAGTTAGAGGCCAACCAGGGGAGTTCACTCTCTCAGCGCTCTGGAGCCAGAAGCCTGAACTGGAGGCAGCAGCCAGGCGCATGGCCCTGCTTCACACCACTTGGTGTGACAGTCCCTTTCCAGCAGGCCTTACCTCAGTGTCACCCTGGCAGCTTACTTCTGTCTGTCTAGGTGCCCAAATTTTCCCACTTAATAAAGAAGGACTCTAGTCATATAAGATTGAGCACACCTTCATGGCCCAGTGTTAGCTGGTTGACTTCTATAAGACCTAAAATAGTCCTATTCTGCCATGCTGGAGGTTGGGGCTTCAACTTACACTTGGGAAAACATAATTTAATGTGTATCACTAAGGAACCTGGGGGAGGGGGGAGAAGAGGGGTGGGTAAAGTGCTTACTGTTCAAGGACCTGAGTGTGGAACCCCAATGCCTGTGTAAAAGCTGGGCATGGCGGCATATACTGGGAACCCTAGCATTGTAGATATTGAGACAGGAGGATGCCCAGGGCTCACTGGCCAGCCAGTCTAGCTGAAACAGCAAGGCCAAGGTTAGGTTCGGTGAGAGACCGTGTCTCAAAAATAAGATGAAGAGCTGAGATACCAACGTTTACCGCTGACCTACACTCACACTCACACATGCACACATACATACACACGCAGGAAAAGTGAAAGAGATGTGTGTCTAGCTGCCCAAAAATCAAAATCTAGAGCAAGGTTAAACTATTTTTAGAAACAGACTGTAAAAGACATAGACAGCATCACTGAGCCTCAGGGGCCCGCCACAGGGCAGAAGTACTCCCTGGAAAAGGCACCCAACATGCTTCTGAAAGTTCCAAAATTCCAGGTCTGTGTTTCCTTGCTGCCTCTTTTAAGTCTCCCAACACCCTGAAGTAGATTTCTATTCCCCAGCTTTTCTTGGCTCTGAAGAGAAAATTGTCCTGAATTACTCGGGTTTGGGGATTGCAGAAGCTTCAAATTACTTCTAATGTGTAAAATGCCCTGAAGGACAGCAAAGCCCTGTAAAAGGGTTTGAGCCAGGGCTGTTTACAAACTAGCCCTAGCTCTCACTCAAATAAGATTTATACTTCTTTTGTTTTCCTTTGCTTGTGTATATGGGTGTTTTGCCTGTGTGGATGTAAAGATGACCTGTGATGCAGTGCCCACCCAGTCCAGCAGAGGGAGCCAAATTCCCTGAACTAGAGTTACAGATGGCTCTGAGCCACAATGTGGGTGTTGGGGTTCAAACCTGGGTCCTCTCCAAGGGCAGGAAGGGATCTTAACCATCTCTCTAGCCCTACAGATAATATTTGTTAGTCGAACTATTCCAGACCAAGAAAACCTTGGAAGCTCCCCCCACTGAGCTATGATGTCAACATATCTCTAACAGTAAACTTCCTCGGGTCACTCACGGGAGCAAGACAAACTGCTTCCATTTCTTTAGATGGAAAAATGTGTATTCAAATATGCACTTCAAAAATCCACACTATTGGAGCTAGAGAGATGGCTCAGCTGTTAAGAGTACCAGCTGCTCTTCCAGAGGTCCCAGGTTCGAGTCCCAGCACCCACATGATGACTCACAACCACTTGTAACTCTAGGTCAGGGGGATCTGACACCCTCTGGCCTCTGTGGACCCTGCACTCACATGGTGGGCAGACATACATACAAACAAAATACTGATACAAATTTTTATTTTGTTTTTAAATTCCACACTCTCATCAAATAGTTCTCATTCCGAGAAAACAAGAATGTGTCTCCCACTGCATTTACCTTTGAGCCATCTCAGTGGGCTCATCTCAGGATTTTCTGGAATTTTAGCCTCTGGTCATTGAGGTTTTTGGTGTGTCTATATAGGATGCCACAATGGATTTTATTTTAGTCTTATATGCATAAAATTAATTTTATCTGTCTTGCATTGCCAAGATGGATAAAATCATAAAGTAAGTCATTTGTGTTATAAAAATGAAAATAGGCATTTCAGTAAGCACCCCAGGAGGTTGGGAAGAAGTTCCTGGGGATAAACAAACAAAAACGATATTTCTGTTGAAAAAAAAAAAGAAGGTGTGTGCATTAAGGTAATGATGGAGAAGATCAGTTAAAATGGCAAACTGGAGAATTTTTAAATGAAATGAGAGTAGAAAGAAACTTCCTAAACTTAACGGATGACTTACCAAGCCCTGAACATTGTTATCAAGGAGAGGGACAGTTCAGCATAGCTATTGACCACACTGCAGAATTACCCCTGTACAGAGCGCCTGTACCAGAAGACAGGCATGAGAAGAGCTGAAGACTGAGCAACAGGCAGTCACAGGACACAGGCTGGCCCATGGTCAGATGATGGCTATGTTCCAGAGCTCTGAATCTATTCTGAATAACAAGGAAAGGGCGCTGAGCTCAGAATTCATCCAACAGTGATAGCAAGCCTGCCTGTGGGTCTGAGAGACCCCGATGTGCTTCCATCAGCCACTGGCAAAGGGTAAAAACCCATCATCTCTAGAGGGAATTGTCCTTAGTTCAGACCAAAGATGGCCCTAAGTTAGATCAGTAATGAACTCATCATTGGAGAGCACCAAGCAAGTGAGGGAGCAAAGGATCATTGGGGGGAGCCGCAGAAGACAGCGCATTCCTACCCCTTGGCATGCTGGTGCCACTCCATCAGCCAGCAGAAAACTGTTTGCAGCTCACCAAGACAGCAGAGTAGGAGGTGCCAGCCTTAACCCACACACAGAAGAAACATTTGTGCATGCACGCATTCATGTGCACATACACACACATGCCTACATTGTTATTCACAAGCCAAAGTCGCCCAGAGACTAAGCTGAAGAGCTCAACAAAGGCCCCTCAGGAACAAGACGGGGCAAGCCACTGTGAAGGAGCCACCCCCGATGCACTAGGACTCAACTGCAAAAAGAACAGGAGGCTGTCGTGAGTCACACAGGAGATCCATCATCCTCTCCAGAGCCTGCTGGGGACACTGCGTCTCTTGCCATGAGGTGACCATCAGGCATTCCTGCTTAGACACCCAGAGAGAGATACAACCATACACCCCTCCCCACACCCAAGATAACATTTTAGAGGGGTTGGTATCCCTGTCACAAAACCCAACTGCCACTGGACACCCCTGGGAGAGCTTCCAACAGCAGCTGAAGTGGCAGAAATATTGTGAGGAAGGAGACCACGGAGGCTGGGATAATGGGAGGTAAACACAGCAAATGGTAGCAGGAGGGAGGTAGAGAATGGAAAGGAAGAGAAAGGAGAGGAGGGAGGAGAAAAGAAAGAGGGAGAGGAGAGGGGGGAGTGAAAAGAATGGAAGAGGAGAGGAAGGTGGAAAGGAGGAAGGGGAAAAAGAGAAAGAAGTGGGGGAGCGTCTCCCAAGCCAGGGATCAGTTCTGCACAGGCCTGCACAGCACAGTCACGGAGGTCACAGCTCCACCCCATATGGACAGTGCACTCACCTCCGCTATTCAAACCTGCTATTCAATGAAACTGAATACTCTCTGACCTGCCACAGAGTTGAGCATTGTCCATGGGCAGCATCGCTTCTTGTCTCCTGTTTAAGCAGCCAACTTCGCCTGGTGACTTTGCGCCTTTTGTGTCCGGCTGCTCTTGGCAGAGCTAAACACCATTCTCGCTCTTGTGCCTGTGTGGCTCTGTGCTTTGTTCAAAGGAAAATGTTTCCAGAAAAGTGCATTTTGCCTGTGGTTTTGACATTCTCAATTTTGACTACGGGGAAGTTTTTTATTGTTAAAAAAAAAAAAAACTTCATTCCAAAGGTTTTTCTGTCTAATACAGGATATTCTGAAGAGTGTATAAAAAGCTACTGGGCTGGCTAGTCTATATCAATTTGTCACACAAACTAGTGGTATCTGAAATTGAGAAAGTTGAGAAATTTTAGTTGAGAAGATGCCTCCATAGATCCAACTTTAGGGCATTTTTCTTAATTAGTGGTTGATGAGAGAGTGGCCCGCTGTGGGGGCGGGGGGAACCCAGGGCTGGTGGTCTTGGGTTCTATAAGAAAGCAGGCTGAGTAAGTCATGAGAAGCAAGCCAGTAAGCAGCACCCCTCCATGGCCCCTGTATCAGCTCCTGCCTCCAGGTTCCTGCCCTGTTTGAGTTCCTGTCCTGACTGCCCTCAGTGATGAAGAGTGATGCTGGCTGAAGTATAAGCCAAAAAAACCCTGTCCCCCCAGTTTGCTGTTTGGTCACAGCAGTGGTGACCTAAGACAATATCCAATGGCAAAAGCAATAGGAAACAGTCCGAGTTTTACTTTTCCTTCTATAATACCAATACTTAACAGAACTATTCAGATCAAGCTGTTAGGGACAAATTTAAAGACAAAAATGCCCATTTTCTTCCAGTCCATGAAACATGCTACGCCCAATCTACCTGCAACTTGAAGTCCAAAATGTGCTGTCGTTCTTCATTGTACACATTGTGCTACAGAGCTAACAACAGAGCAAACGCTTACAGAAATGTGGCTCTTTATCAATCGGTAACATCTGTATACATAAATAACCTTGGGTAGAAGTCAGACAACAGCAAACTCAAGAGCAAGACTGATCCAAACTAAAGGAGCACAAGAAGACGCAATGGAAACTCCAGCCATGAAGAGCAGCGATGGGTAGGCATAGGCTCCAGGGCCAGCCACTGAGGCCACGAGGAGACTGGTGTTATCCATCAGCTTCAGCAAGTATGTCAAGCAATTCATGAATACATGGAAATTAAGCAGCCAATGGAAACTGTACAACTGACAGATCAAATAAGCAATTTAAAAGGAATTTTCTTCCTCAAGACAAAATAGAAAGACAACATAACAGAACTCAATAGCACAAAAACCACCAAATATTGCTCTTCACAGGATAGAAAAAGAACTGACTGTGCCCTTACAGAGCAAGAAATAATAAGGAAAAGAACAGATATTGGTGGAGACCTAAAGCAATAGGGAAGAAATGAATGAGGCTAAGAATTAGGGTTGGGGGCGAGGTTGAGACAGGGTAGACTCAGGGTTCTCAACACCTCCACCTCCTCAGTAACTTGCAAGCCTTTAGCTAGACAGGGAGCAGAAAAAAAAAAGACACAAATAAAATGAGATGTGAAAGAGAAGATGGTACAACCAACATCACAGAAATAGAAAGGATAAAAAAAATGACTTTGAAGAATTACACACCAGCAAAGAATTGATTCCTGGTCACAGACAGACTGGGACTGAACCAGGAAGAAATTGAAAACCAAGCAAAGCAATTAAGTAGAAAGATTGAAAAGGAACTCTCCTAATGGCCGACGTTGCAGGGTCTGGAGCAGGGGTCTCCCTTATAACAATCTATTCAGAGAACTCTCCTAGTGGAAAGGCACAGTTCAAGCCAGAGGGGACACGCCAAATTACCCCAAAGAGAGGACACCTTGTTAGATCTAAATAGCTATTGACTGTGCCAAGCAAAACTAGATGAATGCTGAGTTGAAAATGCAGGGGTAGACTGGACAGGTCAATCAGACAAAAAATGAACAGAGAAATAAGAGATCTAAAAGATGTTATGTCTCAAATGGACTTAACAGACATCTACAGAATATTCCATCCGAACAGAAAAGAATATACCTTCTTCTCAGCACCTCATGGAACCTTCTCAAAAATTGACCACATACTCGGTAACAAAACAAACCTCAACAAATACAAAAAAATTGGAATAACCCAATGTACCTTATCAGATCACCATGCTTTAAAACTAGAAGTCAATAGCAATACTAATTCCAGAAAGCCCACAAACACATGGAAATTAAACAGTGCTCATCTGAATCATCAATGGGTCAAAGAAGAAATAAAGGGGGAAATTAAAGACTTCCTAAACTTCAATGAAAATGACCACACAACATACCCAAATTTATAGGACACAATGAAAGCAGTGTTAAGAGGCAAGTTCATAGCACTAAATGCCTACATAAAGAAGCTGGAAAAATCCCACACTAGTGAATTAACAGAACAATTGAAAACTTTAGAACAGAAAGAA
>PVIU01028661.1:0-18627 GCA_004026605.1 Ondatra zibethicus
CAGGCAACATTGGTCCCTCACACACACGTACATACCTAGATCCAGGGCCAGCCAGGCAACATTGGTCCCTCACACACACGTACATACCTAGATCCAGGGCCAGCCAGGCAACATTGGTCCCTCACAAAACCAAAGCCACTGTCTTCCCTCAGGAGCACATCCTGGAAGCACAAGAAAAGGGCAACACTGAGTGCAGGAAGGAAAGAGCAGGAACCTGCATCCTGTGACCTCCTGCGGTCAGGCTCCATGGCAGCACTCCTACAGATGCTCCCATTTAGTCCGCAGAGCACCAGGAAGATTGCTGACAGCAGGCACTGGGGAGGAGACAGACCTAAGGTCAGAAGTGGGAGTCAACATGAGAACCTCCTCCGATTTCTGCAGGCATCCCCCCTCTGTTTCTGTCAAGGAAGAGGCGTCTGATGAGGGTTATTTTGGAGCTCACAATCGCTGCAATACTTAAGTATGATGATAATGACATGAATTCAATGGAGCAAACTTTTGAAATGGCAACAAGGGACAATGGGAAATAGGAAAGACAACAGGAAAAGATGCAATTTTGCAAACTTTTCAAGTGTTCTGAATAGGAAATCTAATTTGTAACTGGGCAACAGTAAACTCTCCCAAGTCTCCCCATTATGTGGGATCAGTAATTCTGGGGGGATTTTCAGGGTAGTTTTGTTTTTACTGTGAGTAGATACTGGTGTCTTGAAAGGGTTAATACTGCAACACTGATGGTGTAAAATCCATCCCATGCGATCTGGTCATGATGAAGAGGAGACTGTTGCTATGGATGATAATGTAATCAGTTCTCCATTATTTACAGTAATAGGACATTACACTCTGAACCTAATTTTAGTAACTTATTCACTATTTACTTGTCTAATGGGATAAATACCTTTTACTTCCTTATCCATGTCTTTGACTGGGTGGAGGAGGAACTCATAGTCAATGAAGACTCAAATGTTGCTGGCTAGGGAGGTAACAAGTGGACAGCGTGCTTAGCGGGAGCTGGAGTTCAGATCCCGAGAACTCACATAAGTGCTGGTGGTCACAGTGGCCTGCCTGAGATTCTAGCACTCCAGAGACGGGGTCCCCAGAGCAAGTTGGCTAGCTAGATTAGTTACATTCGTGAGCTCTGAGTTCAACTGAGAGGGCCAGACCCTGACTCACTACCACCAGCCCAGAAAAAAAGAAAAATCAAAGAAAGATTTTCAATGTCAACCTTGGGCCTCCATGCACGCACACACAAATACACATATACACATGTCCTGCAAACACATACATGTATAAACAAAACCAAACAGTCAAAGACTGGATGGAGATAGAGTCCAATGGTAGAATGCTTGCCTAGGCTCAATTCTCAGTATCGTCTCCTGCTTCCACTGCTGCTCCCCAAAAGTCACAGGCAAAAGAAGCAAATGCCTAGATGTTAATAACTGCACCTTACCCTTATTAGGTATATTACTGTGTGCCAGACACTTTGCTAAGTATTTTGCATGAAATATTATCTATTTGACATTTCCATTAAAATTTGCATGCATACGTGCATGCATAAAAGTACACATATACATACATGATCAAGTATGTGACTACAGCTCAGAAACACTGCTTACAATTGAACCAACAGAGGAACTAGTAGGATTCAAGCCAGGATCTCTTCAAAGCCCAAGATCTTTCTGTGGAATTGCAATGGGTTAAATGCAGCTGATGGATGCGACCAGGTCTAAACAATTGTAGACGAAGTCCATGCACTGTCGCATTATCACTGCAGGACAGTAGCTCCTGTTTTCAGGAACCCTACAGTCCTTTAAGTCTCACCCCACCACCCTCCCTGGGCCAGTTTTTGCCAACAGTTAACCTGAAGAGCCTAGGATGCATGTGAGCTCCCGGCACAGTAAAGGTTAAACATGTCTTCACATCAATTACATCCTTTGGGTTGTGGTACGTGAAAGAAGATGACCTTCTGCACTCGTGTGATTCAGCCCTGGAAAGGCTATTTATGTGGGTGTGCAGTTACAAGGGGTTGGCACTAAATCCAATCAGCTATTGAGAGAATTTATCACACTTCCTGGTAATCAAGATGCCCCTCCTCATTCCCCACCCCCAACCTCAAAGCACTGGGCCTTGAGCATTGCCAGGCAAATTCTTTACCACTGAGCCATATCCCCAAAATATCATTTGGACAGAAGGAAAATGTCTTCTCAGCCTAGTAGAAACCCGAGGTGGATGTCCTCTTGTGTGTTTTCACTGTCAAAGAATCTCGACTTTCTATAAACTGGTACGTGTGAAGAATGGATGAGGGCAGCATACAAAAAGCAGTGGTTGTGGGAGAAACAGCAGCCAGAGGCATACACAAACTTGGCATATACAAACTTGGCATATACAAACTTGGCATATACAAACTTGGCATATACAAACTTGGCATACACAAACTTGGCATACACAAACTTGGCATATACAAACTTGGCATATACAAACTTGGCAAGCAACTAACTTATTTTTGGTAATTATTTCAGAACTGACTTAAAGAGGCAGGCAGAGCCTTGTGAGTTCAACAAAAGCAAAGGAATCTTGAGCCAATCTGCTAGCTCCCCGCACACCTAGACTGTGAGACCTCAAGTGAGTAAGGTCCCAACCCTGGCTTTTTGAGGGGTTCTAAGTTTCATATCTGTGACCAACAAAATACAGAGATTGCAATAGTTTTCTACTTTAGGGTATCAGCTTTTAGTATCTACTAAAATGAATTAGGAATCCACATGAAAAATTAGATGTTTAAATGTAAGTAATAACAGATAAACACTAAAATAAGATCAATTGGGCTGGAGAGATGGCTCAGAGGTTAAGATCACTGACTGCTCTTCCGAAGGTCCTGAGTTCAATTCCCAGCAATCACATGGTGGCTCACAACCATCTGTAATGAGATCTGGTGCCCTCTTCTGGCCTGCAGGTATACATGCAGGCAGAATACTGTATACATAATAAATAATAAACAAAAAATTAAAATAAGATCAATTTACCACCTGATGTTTTCAGACATAAGATATCTTGCCACCTTTTCCCCATGCCAGTCTGTTTATTCAAGGAAACAGCATGGCTTAATGACTTTAAGACTAGAGCAAGGCAGTGTTGCTCAAACATGATTCTCTGCTACCTTGGGCGGATTTTGTACCCTTTCTAGGCACCAGTTACCTCTCTTTAATGTAACAGTAATAGTATCAACCTCTCTGCATAGACAAAGACTAACTTTACAGTTATACAACAGTACAATGGTTGGCACACAGTAAAACTTGATCAGTGTTGGCTATCTGTAATTTTACAATTCACAGAAAGTCAAGTCTCTTAATTATGCTCAGGTCTGAATGGGTGCTTACTACCTGCTGCTACAAACGGCTTACCAGCTGTCCCAAAGAATCGAGCCTACAGCCAACATTACGGTGTGAGCCACTAAGGTCCTCGGCAACTTACTGAGTGTCATCCCACCTCACCGTGAAGGTGAAGGGCTTTGAAGATGCAGTCCAGATGGACCAGAGAAGCCTTTGCCTCAGAAGTTAGCTAGAGTTTATTTTAAAAATAGGCTCTTCTATATTTTAAAGATTTATTTTATTTTTATTATACGTGTAAGGGTTTTGTCTGCATGTATGTCTGTGTACCACTGAATGTGTAGTGTCTGTAGAGGCCAGAAGGTGTTGGATACCCTGGAACTGGACTTACAGATGGCTGGGAACTGTCATATGGCTGCTGAGTTCTGAAGGCCCATCTTTGCAAAAGCAAGCAGTAAGTGCTCTTAACCAGCCTTGAGAGACTCCGCTACGCAGTGAAGACATGTAAGATTCTTTCTCTGCAGCAGAATCATCTGGGTATTGTTGCAGCTTTGCAGAACCCTGCACTAAAATGCTGGCGTTGGCCAAGGTCTTACTTATGCCAGTGGGAAGGAGCAAGAGTCTACTGAGACAGAGGCTTCATTTCTAGCAGTCACTAGTGCTGCAGCTGCTCTCTTCAAGTGAAGAGGAATGCAGGAAAAAAAGGGAATGGGTGCTGCGTGTTTCAGAGAAAATACCAAGGAAGCGAGGGAGCGGCCCCCTCTTGTCCAGTCTTGAAGTAGCTCTCAGTTCAACAGAGTGGCCTCTTGCGTTATTTCAGGCCTCCAGATCATCACCATAGAAGTCAGGGGAACTGGTTTTATGACGATTTGTTTTGGAGACAGAAAGTACCCGACTGAAAGAATTCTGAGAAGGACTGTCAGATGTTCATAGAGTTGTCTAACTCCCCAGTATGTGCGCGCGCACGCACACACACACAAAATAAAGCTTATGAAACCTTGCACCACAGCATCTGATTAAGAACAAATCAGGTTCTTCGAGTGTCATAAGCTCAGTGCTGTAAACAAACTCCACGGAGCCTCGGTTTTTAACTCAGTCTGTATTAGGTTACTCACCCTGCTTGAGTTCACTGAAGCCAGAAGAAAAATCCTTTATTAACTAAACCTTTACTAAAAACCTAGATAGCTATAAAAATCATAATTCACCTTGACTCTATAACCCAAGTATTTATGCAGTAAGAATAATTTTGTCTCCCCCCATTTCAGTGTTGACCAACCAGGGCCTTGCACCTGCCAGCCTTTATCCTAGGGCCTCTTGCTTTGTTTTAGCCTCCAATAAGGTTAAAGATGAAGAGCACACACGAAGTTGTCCCACGGCATCCCTAGTGAGGCCGGGACGAGCTGCTGGGCCGGGAAGCTGCTCAAGACTGAGTGTTGATGCGGAGCAGCACAAAGCAGGTCCCTCATCCTGCGCGCTCCCCCTTGGCTGCGTAGTCCACAATTAATTAACAATTACGGGTGGTGTCCCCTTCCTAGAGGAACACCCACGTGCTGTTCTGTGTTCAGTTACCTTTCTAAACACAGTTTCGCAAATAACAAAGTATTTGATTGGGATTTGAGGAAACCTTACCACTTCTCCAAAACAAACTAAAAGTTCACTTGACGTCTATTTCCAAGTGACCAGGTTATAGAATATTGGGGGGGAGGGGGAACAGGCCACAAAGCATTCAGTCCTCTGACCAATTCCCCAAGGCAGAATAATTGCATTTAAACGCAAGGAAGGTTATTTTTTGCCTAGACTTTATCTTTTTGGTTTTTTGAGACAGGGTCTCATTACATAGCCCTGGCTATCCTAAAACCCATTATGTAGATCAGGCTGGCCTTGAACTCACAGAGATATGCCTGCCTCCCGAATGCTGGTAATGTTTGCTACCACACCTGGAGTTTTTTTAAATAATCATATAGTCTTTTGCAGTATTGGTAGAAAAGAACGAACTGTTTAGACTTCTATGTGGTAAACTACTGCTGTAAAATCAGCTGAAAAATCTTGTCCTATGTTCCTATGGATTTTACCTGTAGGGAAGAAAGAAGCACAGCAAACTTTGGATTGCCTCTACGTATTTTGTTTTTAAGTGGGAGATACTCTTGGACAATTCTGAGCAGAAACTATCGGGGAGGACACAGCACTGACTCTGGCAGGATGTGTCTGAGTGGGTGTGTATAGTACACGAGTTTCAGCGCACTGGGAGATGGGCTACTTCCTAAAATCTTACACACACACACACACACACCCCTACACCTACATGAAATAAGAAAAAACAGACCCGGTGGCAAAGGTTTATTTCAGCTACCTGGAATTCTGAGACTGATGGGACTGAAAAGTTCAAGGCCAGCCTAGACAACTTAGTGAGACCCTATCTCATAAGAAAACGTAGAAGAGGCTGGGTAGGGTATAGCTCCGTGGTTACAGTTCTTGGCTTGGCATGCAGTGTTCAACTGCCAGTACCACAAACAACTAAAAGAGAACTACATATCTATTTCTTTATCTGTAGGGAAATCAAGTGAGGTAGCTCGAGAAAATTGTAGGAAAAAAACCCCACATATTACTTCCCTATATTCAAAAGAGAGAGAAAAAAAAAACCCTGAATATAGGAGAGCCCCCCCCCCCCGCCCCAAAGATGCCAAGAGTCGGAGGGCCGGTCCTCGGCCGGCTGGCTTGGCCGCACTTACCTGGCCTTTCTTGTCCGAGGTGGGGGACGACCTGGACCTTACATGCACAGGGACCGCCAGGGTGTCTGAGCGTTCCAGCAGATCCTCGGCCGACTTGGACTTGCCAGTGTTGGCGGCCACCATGCTCCAGGAAGGCGGCCCGCCACCAGGGATCCTGTCCAGTCTCTGGGTGGCCCGAGGTGCGCAATTTGCTCCTCCGAGCAGCTGCCTGGGGGGCTGAGGGTCCCAGCGCCGTCGCTCCCCGCCTAGGCGTCCGCTGGCGAAGGAGCTGCTGCGATCCCGGGGCGCCTGCGGGGCGTCGGTGGCCAGGTGGGGGTGCTCCTGGCGGGACAGCGGCACGTCGGACTCCCGCAGCGAGCTCAGGCTGCAGGCCGAGGCCAGGCCGGGGCCGTCGGGGGCCGAGCCGGGGCTGGCATGGAGGTAGGCGCTCTGGGCGCGCTCGCGCAGCCCGGGCTCCGGGGTGCAGGCGGCGGCGGAGGCGGGCCGCTTGCCGGTCTTGCGCTGGATGTAGTCGGCCAGGGCGCTCTGCTGGAACTGCTTCAGCTCGGGCCCCGAAAGGCTGAGGGTGGAGCAGGCCTTGCCGTCGCGCTCGAAGAGGCGGCGCCGGTCGGCCACGGTGCTCTCCGAGAAGCGCGGCGCCGGCCTCGCGGGGCCGCAGGCCGCGGGCTCGGCCTCCTCCGACACCCCCACCTCGTTCATCTTCTCGGGCTCCGAGTAGGAGCGCTTCTTCTGCTCGGGCGTGAGGCGCCGGCGGGCACCGCGGCGGGGGGCGGCCTGGGGGGCGGCCGGGGTCACGCTGTGCCGCTCCCGAGGGGTGTGCGGGGAGGACGAGGGGGCCGCGGCCTCGGGGCTGCGCATCCCCACGTGCGCAGAGGCGGGACGGGGCCGCCAGGGCCTCGAGGTGGCGGCGGCTGCGGAGGCGGCGGGGGTGCCCGGCTCCAGGTCTCGGCGACGAAACGAGGTGGCCCCCAGGACGCGGGACTGGGCGTCCTTGATGCTGTTTCTGTAGGCGCGGCTGAAGGGCACGTCCAGCGGGGGCGACTCGGGGGTGCCGGGCCTGTCCTCCGGCCACGAGGACGCTTCCCTCTCGGTCTCGCTGAAGAGCTGGAAGGTGCTCTGGCTGCGGAGCAGGCGGGCATCGGGCCTGGAGGGCTCACCGCCCCGGGCAGGGGGGCCGCGGCCATCCCCGGCCCTCCGCAGCGGCTGGCCGCACGGCTGCCAGGCAGCCTCCTCGAGCCTGGCCTCCCCGTTTTTCAAGGGCGGCTCTCCATTGCGCAGCGGCTCCGCAGCCTCGGAGAAATGGATGCTGGCTTTGGGGTCCTCAAAGTCACCGGCGGAAGTGCTGGAAGCCGGCCCGGCCCTGTTGGGCCTATAGCTGAGGCCGTAGGTGGAGCTGCCCACGCTGGGGAGTCTGTGGCGCCCTTGCTCGCGCTCTTCTATCTTGGAGACCTTCTCCAGCACCGAACAGTGGGGCTTCCTGTACTGCAGGGCGGAGGCGCTGCTGGAGCTCAGTCTCCTCTGGCTCAGCCCCGGTGTCTGCTGGAGTGCTGGGGCCGGGGGCTCTTCATACCTTGAGTCTGCACCCTGGAAAGAGTCTGCGGCGGCGTTCATTTTCCCCTCGAGCCTTGGATAGGAAACAGGCCTGTCCTGGTAGCTCCTGTTGTCGGGCCCGGCTTTCCTTCCAGGCTCTTCCACGTTGGTGGTGAGGGCACAGGTGGGCCTGCCACCGGGGTAACCCTCCTGGGCTTCTCCTCCGAGCTCTACGTTGCTCTGTCCTCTCAGGCTCTCTGGAATGTTCTGGAGAGATGAGAAGGCCGACTTGGTCCCGCCAAAGCTGCCTGGCTGGCTCTGCCCTTGACCTTCCCTTTCCAGTTTCTGCCTGAGGTTGGCGTTGTGATCTTCCTGTAAGTCACCCTCCCAGGGCTGAGGGGGCCTGGAAGGGCTCCTGTCGTCTCCCAGAAATGGGAGGCCCTGGTGATTAGAACACGGCCTGCTGCCAGGGGCGTTCTTTCTCTCGCAGGGATACGATGGGCTGGTGCCTTGGAGAGGTGTGCCCTGTTTCTTCAGGGAGGAATCTTCATTTTCAGGCACTGAAGAAAGATGGACTTTGTAGGAGACATGTTTGGCTATGGGTTCTGGGTTTCTCTCCACTGGGGTCACCGAGTCATGTTCTAGGGGCTGGCAGAAGGCAACCCCGGGCCTGCTAGCTTCATTTTGGTTCCCGTTCTCATCCAAGGTAACCATGTTGTTACAAGCTCCCTGAGCGGCCGTATACCCACTCTCTTTGACCAGTGCAGGGTAGACAGTACCATTAGCACTCACGGAAGGCTGAGGCACCTGGGCAAAGTGTGGCTCTGGAGAAGGTACTGGGTAGATGCCAGTGGGCAGGAGGGGTTGGCCAGGCTGCGCCTTCTGGGTGTAACTATGCTTGGGTTTCACGGGGGGGCTGCTTTCTGGACTCCTCTCTATGACCGTGTGCAGCTGTTCCTCCATGAATGGGGTTTTCAAGGAGCCGGAGGAGTTTGTCTGAGGCCGGCAGAGCCTCTTCTGATCGAGGCTGGACCAGGAGCTGGGACGCTCACGCTGCCGGAAGGCAGCATAACTGTCACTCCGAGCAGGGGGCATGGGGGCACCCCCTTTCTGGGGCAGGTTGTCGGTGGCAGTATCCGAGTACTGCTGGCTCCAAGATGGGGATGGTGCTCCCTTGCCCCGAGGAACACTATGCCATTTAGCACAGCCCTGGAGACCTGCTGATGCGTGGGCATCCCTACCTTGAAGAAGCAAAGCTGAAGGGCTCACCTCATACTCTGACGATACTCCCCTCCGACTATCGTAGACTGTCTTGACATAGCGAATGTCTGCTTGCCTCATCCCTTCTAGGAGGCCGCCGCGAGCAGAAATCATGTCCATGGAACCTGACCGTTCTTGGCTAGGGCCACCAGGGGGTGGATACTCTAGGGTGCTAGAACTTGTGGAGAAGGAACTGTACGCAGAGTCTCTTTTGTTATGGAGGTGGCCGAGCTGGTCGATGCTGCTCGTGGACTTGGCAGGGGAAAGAAGATGGCAGGCTGGGTATCCGCCACTAGGCTCCAGGCTTTCCATACTCCCCTGGGAGCTGCACCGGTCAGGGCTCCGCCTCAGATAAGCATGGTCATAGTTGGAGAGGTCACTTGTAGAAGAGCTGGGAGAACGGGAGACAAAGCAGTCAGTCGGCTGAGGAGCTCAGTGGCGTTTAAGACACGGGGCTCAGCTTATGAATTCACTCTTATGCAAGCCGTTCCGTTTTCGGAAGGGTGGGTCAAAAGGACCTTATTTGGGGCTTGTTCCGATCCCTGTGTCATCACTAGAATTAACTGCCCAATGCTGCAGCCTTATGAGCCTCTAATTAATCACTCCAGCTTACTAGAAGAAAGGGGTGGTCTTAGGCACAGGCAGCATGCTGATGTGACTCGCTGCACTGTAGGTGACATTTTGCACGTGCCCAGAAGCGAAGGAGGTGAGCAGGAGGGACTGAAGGGAAGGAAGAAGGACAGGAGAACACTGTCTGTCTGTTGTAGATACTTGTGGGGGAAATCGAGCAAAGCTTAGGAAGCAGATAGGCGTGTGAAGTGCTGGGGACTTGGGGAGGCAGGGCACAATTTCAGTTCATCTTTCCTTTTTAAGGAGTCGCGAGCTAGGCCCTGGCAACCTTCCTGAGTCTCAACACTGGTAGGGACAATTTGTTTGCAGGGAAAAGCTAAACACAAAGCTGAAAGGAGAAATACACGGAAAGATGTTCGAGTCAGAAAAGGCCAATGAGAGAGGAGAGGGCAGGGGAGAAAGGGAAGCTGGAAGGACTCCGAACCACTGGTGGTCCTTTAGGCTGGGCTTCCAACCCAAAGCCAGCCTCAGTGCGCATTCAGGAGAGCAAGCCTTTGTATTTCTAAGCTCCTGGGTGTTGGGGAGAGGGACAGGGTCTCAATATTGGACCTTCGTAACCCAAAAAGCTGCCTCCAAAAAATTGTTTTTGTTAGGTAATCAGATAGTCTAACATGCATGTGTGAGGACTGGGGAGTTTGTAGCTTCCACTCAATTTTCCTAAAAGCTTAAAACTGCTCTAATAATTGACTGTAAGAGGCTGGAAAGATGGCTCAGTAGTTAACAGCATTGGTTGTATTCGATTCTCAGAATGCACATGGCAGCTCACACCTGTCTCAAACTCCAGTCACAAGAGATCTGACTCTGTCTTCTGGTGTTGGCAGCCACTCGGTATGTATGAGGTACACAGATGTACAAGCAGAGAAAACACCTACACACATCAAATGCAAATTTGCTATGAAATCTATCTGGGCTGGGAGTATAGCTTGGTGGTAGAGCCCTTGCCTAGCATATGTGAAGAACCGAAAGAAAGAAAAGAAAGAAAGAAAGAAAGAAAGAAAGAAAGAAAGAAAGAAAGAAAGAAATTATACACCTATGGAGAAGCCATATTAGAATAAACAAAAATCAATTAGCAGTCACCTTATAGTAACCATTGTGATTCACTATTCTCTAAAGAAAGGTAAACCAGGAGCGCTGACCTAGGCGTTTCATTTTTAGATAAGCAGACACTCAGGAGCATTTGCAGTATATATATTTCTAGTTCTCATGTAAGCAAATATAATGACTCCATAGCAAGTACACGCCAATGTTTTAAGCATACAGAGAATGTATGAAGAGATTCAAAGGGTAATGTCAGAGCTGGAACTAGAGAGAAACCAACGAAACATTCCGTTGTCAGCAAGACGACATGCTCAGCATTTTACCTCAACAGAATCTAACTTTTCTTCTCAGGAAAAGCCAACTTACTAAATGAAGTATCCTGCTTTGGGAAAGCCAGGGTAAATTTAAGAGATAAAGAGGAAACAGCTGATGAGCCTTCCAGGTCAGGAAAAATCCCGCCCTCAATGGCATTGCGTGTGTCATGGCTGAATTTACTGAGCCCTGCCTCCTACATTACTAGCTTCCCTCTAAAGTGAGAAGGCTTGTTGTGAAAGCATAGAGGAGCCATTAAAGTCAGTCCCATCTGGCCGGCTGTCGTCCTTTAACTCCCTGCAGAAGCGGCACAGAGGTGACCCTCGCAAGGGAAGTGGAAGCAGCCAGCCACATGGGAGCTGCTTCACTCGCCAGGTCATGCACGGAGGAGATGCTACCTAGTCCTCTCCTGACTGCTAAAGACTTGCAGCCAGTTACTGAAAGGGTGGTTCAGCTCTAACTTGGGAACATACACATAAGCAACTGAGCTGACTAAAACACCACTGAGCAAGGAAAATGCCAGCACCGGTGTGTCTCAAAATACAGGAAGAGGAGCTAACGCCTGTCTGTCGCCAGACCAGAGCAAGTGTCTAGGAGGCTACTTCCTGTAGTAGACTTCAAGAGAACAGCACCACCTGAGGACTTTGTAAGAGATACTCTCCTACCCCAGGGGTGGGGTGCTCTGTCCCTCAGAGGTCCGGCCATTGGCCCGTTCTCAGGCTGCCTGGGGATAGGGGTCCGATGCTGGCCTCTGGGAACAAGCCTTTCCACTATTATCTGGAGATATTCACCGCTATTAGCTCTGCTGTTCCTGCTTCTCATCAATGGAGCTGGGATGAGTAACAACAGTCCTGTCGGTTTCAGTACTAACACGGGCAACCTTACTGTCAAGGACTGCATCTTCAGTCAGAATCCTTACCGCGGGCTGGCTACTTCTCCAGCCTTACTGTCCACTGCTGTCCTTGCTCACTGCATTCCAGCCCCAGCCCCTCCTGGCAATGACTCAGACGCATGAGATAGCTACACCATCTCTGCCAGTGTTGCAGAGGCTTGTGCTTGACACGCTACCACCTGGAGTGCCCGCCCTCCACCTGGCTCATTCCCTTACTCAGGTCTCTATTTCAGAAACTTTCCAAAAACAATTATCTCCTTGGTTCTCCTCACATCATATAATGATGTTTCTATCTTCCTCATAGCATGCACTCTACTTGACATTCTAGCATAGCTTTGGTTTCGTGAAAGCAATTCAGTTTTCTCCACAATTTCTGAAGAATGAAAACACACAAACACATTGGCTGTGGTGTGTTCTTCTACACTATTTTGTGTACGTAAAACTAATTTTTAGGGGCTAATTTTGAGAGATAGCTCAGCAGTTAAGAGCCCTTGTTGATACTGCAGAGGGTGGTTTCCAAACACCCACCTGGTGGCTCACACCCACCAAAACTCCAGTTCCAGAGGCTCCAAGAGCACCAGGCATGCAAGTGGAACACATACATGCTCCAAGAGCGCCAGGCATGCAAGAGGAACACATACATGCTCCAAGAGCACCAGGCATGCAAGTGGAACACATACATGCTCCAAGAGCGCCAGGCATGCAAGTGGAACACATACATGCTCCAAGAGCACCAGGCATGCAAGAGGAACACATACATGCTCCAAGAGCGCCAGGCATGCAAGAGGAACACATACATGCTCCAAGAGCACCAGGCATGCAAGTGGAACATATACATGCATACAGGCAAAACACTTGTACCCACAAAATAGTTCTCAAAAAAAGTCATTTTTAAATGCTCGAACCATCGTGAAAAGCACAAAACAAGTATATGAAAACTTTGCTGGTGTGTGGTCACAGAGCCTTAGTTCCTTAAAATGATCAGATCTGTTCGCAAAACACTGGGCTAAAGTTAAACCAGCTTGTTTACAGCCAGACTTCTGGGTCTTCCATAAACTATTGTCCATCTGTTGTTCCAAAGGGGAAAGACACGAAGCAAAGTTTTCTAAACTTATTTGACTCCAGAAACTTTCTGCCAAGGAACACTTAATGGACTTTCATTTCATGGAAGACTCTGGGGGAAACAGTATTGTATGGATCTTCTTCAGGGAGCGTGCCCATCACTAAGACCATCTGAGACATGGGGGTGCTCACATTTGCCAGGTGAATGGGTCTCTCAGTGAGTCCCGTACATTAGTGTTTTGATAATGCTACTTCAGCCTCTTCTCAAAGAAACTGTGTGTCCTGGCAGTCTCTTCTAATACTTTAAAAGCACTTGGCGGTATTTCCATAGGACAGCAGAAAACAGCTAGCGTCAAATTTCAACAATTTAGCAATCCCAAATCCAACCGAGCTCCCAAGACGGTTAAAACTGCCTGCCCTCACTGCCTCTGTCCCCTGCTCCTCCCCATCCCCCCACTCTTTTTCATGAGGAAAAGATCCTTGACTGTAGATGTGAAAGTGGGTTTGAATTTCCATCAAAGGGGAGCCAGCCAACCAACCTGGCACACTAGATCACCAAATGCCACGGTGATACTAGGGGCACCCCAGTAGTCCTCCACCTGCAGCCGCTGCTGTGAGACTACGAGCACACAGAGGGAGGGGACGTCCTGTGACAGAGCTGCAGAGGTGTGCCCGGACTACGGAGGAGAGGACCACAGACTTGCAGCATTCTGGGCACTCTGAGCTTGCTTTTCTCCTATCGTCACACAGTGCTTTTGTCAGCATCAAAGGACCAAGAGGCAAATACAGTACAAGCACAGTTCAACCTCTCTAGGCCCCCTGCTGGAGGCTAGGACAAGGGAAGAGGGGCAGTGTGGCCTTCGGAATACTACTGTATTTTGATGCCACCACTCCTGAGGCCTGTGGAGCCGACCACAGTCACTGCACATTGATGACAACAGTCTGATTTCTGCTATAGGGTGAGTATATTTCTTAGGTCACATTATGGCATCAGATTTAGGGCTGGGAGGTTGTAAAGGATTCTGCCATTCAGTGGCATTCATGTGTTCTGCTTTCTTTAGCAGGTTTCACTGGACCCGTCTTCAGCCTGGTTACTCTATCATGCATGGAATGTTTCCTGTATACTAGGAGTTATATGCATTCCTTTATTTAATGCTCACAATGACCCAGTAACATAGGTGTCATTAGTTTCATTTTAGAGAAAGGGAAGCCAAGATCGAAAGGTATTCATGCTCATGAGCAGGTGAGGTCATACTAAAACCTGGAGCACTCTGCTCTTCCTCCCTCAAGCCGTCAGCGGCCCACATTTTACAAAACCCTGACATGTACAGCCTGTGAATCAAGTGTGTCCTGTGTGGGGATAGTGTACTGTTTGGGAACCCATTTTCCGGAACAGATGGCTCAGATGGTATGAACGGGTCCCCTTAAGAGAGTGGGAGGACACCAGGTGTGGTGGTGCACGCCTTTAACCCCAGCACTCGGGAGGCAGAGGCAGGCAATCTCTGTGAGCTCGAGGCCAGCCTGGGCTACAGAGCGAGCTCCAGGCTAGAGCACAAGTATAACCTAGTAACTACAAACGAAAACCACAGGCCCTGCTCAGAGCTGTCTCCGCTCACACCGATCAGCTGTCCAGACTCAGACAGACCAATCTGTCCACACTTTAACTTCTTGTTAACACTGCAAAATGGGGTAAAATTCTCTATTCTTTTGTGTGTGTGTGTGTGGGGGGGGGATGGTTTGAGGCAGAGTTTCTCTGTGTAACCCTGTCCAGGCTGTTGTGAAACTTGCTCTGTAGACCAGGTTGGCCTCAAACTCACAGAGATCCACCTGCCTCTGCACCTCCCAGGTGCTGGGGTTAAAGGCTTGTGCCACCACTGCCCGTAGCTTCTATAGTCTTTAAAACAGTACTGCATGCAGAAGAGGGAAACAAAGGGACTTGGTGAAACCATGTTTCTCTGAGAAATTCTCCATCTTAGCTGTTTCTGCTGCAGGGCCAAGGAAGATAAATTGCTTTGACAGAGACGGAAAACCAAGTAGAACATTTAAATATAGGTATATCATCAATTCAGCTGGAAAAAAAATAATTTTGAATAGTACAGACAGTGAAGCACTCAGGAAAGAAATCTGTCAAATTTTCAAATATGGGATTATAACAGGTATTGAGAAACAGCTGACTGGGAATGGGTTCCAGAAATATCTCAAATGACCAGCCATAACCAAACTATTTCTAGCCTTCCCTCAACAATCCAGCTCAGGATATGATAGAAGGATGAGTCACCCACACAGTTAGCATTTTAAGAGGATGAGAAAAAAGACATGGGAGGGGGGACATGACCTTTGAAGGCGAGAAACCCTTGGATGCCAGCCGTGGCCACTCACCTGGAATGGTAGCTTTGGTGCCAAGGAGGGCCCATCGTGCCCTGAGAAATCTGCATCATGCTGGCATCAGGCTGGTTCTCTCCAAATTTGGTTGTATGCCACGAGTGAGGGCGAGCAGCAGGCTCACTGCACCTGTGGAGACACAGGAGGGACTCTTGAGCGTCAGGAGCTTCCCTCCGAGTCCCTCATGACGCAAGGTGGCTCAGGGGCCAGAGACCACAGATGCGAGCACTGCTTCCGTCTCCTCCAATCACTGTGTCCTGAGCTCAACAAATATTCCAATTTACTTCCTCTCATATCACTTCAGACCACAGAGGGATGTTGCAAAGTCAGTACAACTTCATTTAGACTTCCTACATGTTGGCAGTTTATGCTTTCTGAACGTAAGGACATGGTTGCCTTGGTCTTTCTGGACCTCCAGATTTAAAGAAAAACAGGAACATGAAAATTCCTTCCTATTTCCCAAGGGATCTTGTGTAGATGCATAGTGAAAGCTTGCTGGGGATTTTCAGTCCTCTGTCAGGGCCTGGGAGATGGTGCTGCTGCTTCACTGTCTTACTAAGAACCGTATGGAAGCCAGAGGCTGCCCTGCGTTGACAATGAATGTTCCACACTACAGTCTAGAGAACAAAGTGTTCTCCAAAAGACTCTCATTTTCTAAGTCAGTGACTTCAACTTTTAAGCATCCTGCCCTTAAGAACACAAAGATCTGATGGAGCCGAAGAGAAAATGTGGGTGTCCTTCACACTGACATGAGTTCAAGGAGGAGCTGGGACTGCGGAAGGTCAGAGTCACGGGACAATCGCTACGTCACATTTTTGGCAGAAGAATGGGGTGATCCATCAGGCGTCTCATGCTGAAAGCCTCTGAACTATGTAGTTTCTGTAGTTTAGAAACACTTTGGGATACAGGAACCCACCTGATAAGAAGAAAATAATAGATGTAACTTATCCCAACCCCTCATACTTTCCCTTAATCCCTAAAACCTAGCCATCTCTCCTCTCTGAAAAATAAACTGTTTCTGTAGTGTAAAGGAAAACCCAATCCGATGATGCCAGTGAACTTCCATTTGTTAGGCAATACCAGAATGCTAGACCAGGAGCCCGGAGACTTTGTCCTCAGCCAGACTTTGGTGTTAACCAATTGTGGAAGTCACGTCCTGTCCCTAAGCCTCTGCACACCTAAAACCTCAGCTCATCTCATTTTAATCTGATTTTTGAGATTAAATTTATATAGTATAGCTGGTCCATAGTAAAATATCAGTAAATATTGAGTATTATTATGATATAACTCATTTGCTGTTAATGAATTGATAGAATAGAAGCCATGCAGACAAGCTTGTTAGACAGACCTACCTAAAAGGAAGGGCAAAAACAGGGAGAAAGAAGTTGAGGGTGGATGACGGCGACTGTGGGAATGGGTAGGAGGAGCTGACATGGCCGCTCTTCCAGGTCTAAGATTATTTATGAAATATTAAGAGTCAATAATTACAAATAGGAGAACGGCCAGATGGCTCAGCTGAGAGACACTTCTGCACAAGCCTGACCATCTGAGTTCGGTCCCTGGAGCCCACATGAAGGTGGAAAGAGAGAACCAACTCCACAAAGTTACCCTCTGACCTTCGACTGAGCCTTATGCGCCTCCTCCTATAAGGTGCGCACACAAATAAGTATTTTTTAAAAATGTGAAAAATAATTACACAGAGACTGGTCTCAAAGTTAACTGTGGTCAAAGCAAACAGGGTGTGGCCATGGTGGCAAGGCAGGGAGCTGCTATGGCACTGACTGTGGCCTGAAAGCAGAAGGGTAAACAGAGGCAGAACTGCCTGCCTGGAATCTACATAATAACGAGAGGAACTCTGTGGTGAACTAGGAATCATAGATGAGGCTGCAGAAAGCCAAGCTACCCTTGAAGAGTTGAGTTGAGGCCACAGCCTGTTTTCTGGGGAACTTGATGTCCAAGGTCTAAAGAAGTCTAGGAACTTGCTGAAGTGCTGTGCTAGCTCTCCAACTGCCCCCTCCAAAGGAGCTGGCTCAGCTCCTGGGAGTGGGGAGCCTAAGGGCTCAAGAGACAGGCCCTCGGGAGACAAGAGAGGCACTGGGCAAGGGAGATATACTTGCTCTTTTCTTGGTCCCATGTTGTTTTATCCTTCATCCCATTAGCCCAAGGGAAACTTGGGTTCTAATCTAGTTTTTAAACCAGATACCACTATTTTTAAGCTTTGGGTTTTGTTGTTGTTATTTGTTTTGTTTTTCGAGACAGGGTTTCTCTGTAGCTTTGGAGTCTGTCCTGGAACTAGCTATTGTAGACCAGGCTGGCCTCGAACTCACAGAGACCCGCCTGCCTCTGACTTCTGGGTGCTGGGATCAAAGGCAGGCGCTACCACCGCTCGGCGAGCTTTGGGTTTTTTAAATACACATAAGTTTTAGGAAGATACTGCCAGTAGCAGAGTGAATAAATTTTACCAGCCAGGATAGGGTTGGGTTTTACTATCTTGCCGAGCAGACCCCAAAGTCATTGGTTCAAATTATTTCCCCAGGCTCAGCCCAAGGTATATGCCACTATATCCAGCTACTTCTTCATCTATTTTAAAAATTGACACACATATAGAAATGTATTCACATCAATACAGAGATTACCTTACTTATGTGTGCACTTATTGTTATAATTATAACTATGCCAGCCTGCCCTGTCACCTGGGTACCCTGTCCCTTTAAAAGACAAGCTTGGCCCATTCCCAATCTCCCCCATCCAGGCAAGCTGATCTTGCCCCTCTTCCCTCTCTCTCTTACTCTCCCCCCATCGCCTCCTACCCTTATACCTTCCTAACACCCACTAAATAAACTCTGCATACCAAGCTCTCTCTGCACGGCATGTCTATCTGTCCTTCCCCCGCAGCAGCAGGGAGACCTGCCAGGATCACGTGTAGCACAAATCCTAACATTCATAGCTAAACTTAACAAATAACTAGCATTTCCCCATATTCAAAGTATCCTTTTCAATAGACAATAAATCACATGATTAAGAAACAAATAAAAACCAATGGGCAGCCTTGTCCTCCAGACCCCATTTCTCTCCCTCCGCGCTGACCACTACAGCTAATTTCTTCTGTATCCTTCCCCAGCATCCCATTATGTAAACACAAGCCTATATAAAGGTGTGAGTGTTGGCCCCTGGTACAGAGCTTGTCTAGTACACATAAAGCCCAAGATTCTACTCCAAACACCACAACAACCAAAGAGGTGAACTTGTGGGAAGAACAGTATTTGTAAGGTAATACAATCTCAGAGTAACATATAGTCCTTTCTGAAAGGGGACATTCTTTTTAAATGTCACACTCACAATGTACCCTGGGGACCTCTGGCTTTGCTGACTGAATCGTAAGCATGAAGTCTGCTAACAGCCAGCGGATGACTGACACCGCATCCTGTCCCGTGCTTACCGCATGAGCCCACATCTTTTCCCTCCTATGCAG
>PVIU01028662.1:0-18639 GCA_004026605.1 Ondatra zibethicus
CTATCTCTTCTGCATGTATTAACTTTTTGAGAACCGAGTCTTTTTGAATGCACTCCTTCCTAGGCCAGGAGGGATGGGGGTGAGCCTTGGACTTCCAACAGGGCAGGGCACCATGCCCTCTTTCAAGGAAGAAGGGGGAGGGAGGAGGGGTGGGGGGTAGTGGGAGGGGACCGGGAGAAGGGGAAGAAAGGAAAAAAAATTTTTTTTATCTTTAATTATGTTCTTGAATGGAAAAAATAAAACAAAACAATGTATGGAAAAAAAAAGCAATTGCTAGAAAAACTCCAGGGAAGGTAGTATGCATCCATGATCTTATGACTTGTATCCTGAGATTCACTGCTGAGTGTTGTCCATGGGTCTCAGGACTTGCCTCTGAAAGGCAGTTCCCCTACTCACTGTCCCTGCTGCTTGTGCATTAACAATGTTCAGTTCTGGCCGTTGGGGAGCTTCCATTCCAGGAAAGCTGCCCTCCTAGAGTATGTGCACCAGATGCATCTGTCATTTATATTTACTGTCAAGTCAAACTCACACCATGGCCAAGACAATGGTGGTGCCTGGAGCATATGCTCTCTCCTTGGGGTCTTGATTACCAGCCAGTTTGGCATCATAGGACATAATGGACATTTTGAAAAAATGAATTTATTGTTCTTCCTAAAGTCTCTTGGCATATGCATTTCCAAACAAATACAAAAGAAACTAAGATTTGATAACCATGCAGAAAACAATTTCAAGAATGATTTGTTTCATCCTTGCCAATGCCTCCTAACACTGTTACCAGTTTCTCAACTATAGACAAGAAAATGAAAGGTTGAAGATACCAGCACTCACCTAAAGTCACAGAACTAAATGCAGTGGAGCGAGGGTACAAATCCAGGTGGTCTGACTCCAGAACTCGAGCTCTTGCTGCTTCACAACACATTCCTGGAACCTCATGCTAGAATCACAGGGCGAATGAACGATCTTAGTCCTTCCTTGACTTGGTTCATTGGCAGCAGTTGCACCAAAGATGAACATACAAGCTATAACATGTCTAGGTTCTTTTTATAAGTGTGTATGTGTGGGCAGGTGTGCATGCCTGAGTGTATATATGTGCACTATATGCATATAAGAGCCCAAGGAGGTCAGAGGAACATCAGACCTCCCGTTACTGTAGTTACATATGGCTATGTGTGAGCCATCACCATGTGGTGTGTGAACTGAAACCAGGTCCTCTACAAGAGCACTAAGTACTCCTGACTGCCAGGCCATCTCTTCAGCCTCCATGTCTACATAATTTTTGTTCTTAGCTATGACATATATAACTTCTTTTTATTGTCAATAGCCAGAGTCATGGGATTCATCCAATTGCATTCACGAGTGACTTCATCCCTGAGCAATGGAAGTTAGGCTTCTACAATACTCAGGACTCTCCAGCAATCGCCTCCCTCGTACTTTGTCGTACATTTTCTCATCTGCCCCAAAGTCTAGTCTGTGTAAATGTATTAAGAATCACAACCTCTTGGTCCCAATGTGTGTATTTTTCTTATGATATGTCTTTCACATAGAATGATAGCTACCATAAATTAATCCTTATTCAAAGTTCAGGAATGCTAAGAGGGGCTGGAGAGATGGCATAGGAAGTGAGAGTGACTGCTGCTCCCCAGGATCCCAATACAGTTTCTAGCACCCACGCTGGGCAGCACACAACTGTCTGTAACTCAGCGCAGAAGATCAAATTACCTTTGTATACTCCTCTGGGTACCTACATACATCTGGCATATGCTAACACATACACATGAATAAAAATAAAATCTTTTTAAAATCCTAGTGAAAATTAAATATTCCCAGGAACTGCATCATAAATGAACTAAAGTATATGTAAAGTCTTGGCTTTTACATATAATTACTAACTTGATATGGAACACTAATTATTTCATCTGATTAGAAATCTGGTTAATACATGACTTTTGTTCAAATTGGGAAATCAAGTGCCTTCCAACAAATGCAAATTTACAGTAATAGATATTTTTATTTCCTTTTCCTTGTACTAGTGACCAAACTCCAGGTCTTGCAAGCTCCAGACCAGCAGTCTGCCACTAAGATGCGTCCCCAGCCACAGAGTAGCAAAATCTTCCAGAGCAGTGGTTCTCAACCTTCCTAACTCTGTGACCCTTTAATACAGTTCCTCATGACCCCCAGTCATAGAATTATTTTCATTGCGACTTCATAACTGTGATTTTGCTATTGTTATAAACCATAATGTAAATATCTGATATGCAGGATATCTGATGTGCAACATCTGTGAAAGAGTCATGTGACCCTCCCCAAAAGGGTCGTGACCCCCAGTTTGAGAACTGCTGTTTTAACAATCACATAGGATGGATTAAAGTACAGGTCATAAAATAACCCTTTGGTGACAGAAACCTTAGGACTCAGTTGCCCTAAGTTAGTATTTATTTTAGCCTTTCTTAATGAAATTCATGTTTCTGATCTCACAGGAACTCTTCCTCCATGAAATCCCACTTGTGTTATTGAAGAGAAACATTTACTGAGCCCATGACATGATGCAGATGTGTCCTGGAATCCATGTTCTCATTTTGTCAGCTCTAAGATGACCTCACTTATGATCTGCATCTGGCTTTGTAACAGTACAAGAAGAGAGGAAGGTACTATCAGCCAGACTATGTAGGGCTCTCTCCCACTCCACTCCCACTCTCCTTCCCTCCCTGCTCTGTCTCTGCCTCCCTCACCCCTCCCCGTGTTGTACACAGCACTTCACCTATTTCAAGCATACTTTCTGCCACCGAGTTATAGTTCAAACTCCTGTTAGGATTTCAGAATGTAAAACTTCCCAGGAAGTTGCATTGCAGAATCTGCAAAACCAGTATCACAAGTAGTTTGCTTTCATTTCTCTTAATCCATACTTAAGAGGGAACCATTTGTCTTGCTTATTTCCATTTCCTTTGAGATTAACTACGCCTTATGTGAGGTATGTTTTCAATATGTGTGTTACCTTGAATTGTCCCAGAGCTACCTTAGATTCCCCAAACTGAAAGCTGTTAATTTCCTCCAATCCTTTGCACAAAGTTACACAAACTCATAGGTAAATCACACCTATAAATCATTAAATAAAGAAGAAAGCATGAATTTTTGCCTTTCCCTCCATTCCCTGAAATCTAGTTCCCTAGTCTCATCTCCAGCTCTGTAGCAGAAGACCTGCTGCCACCTCTCTTCCCCCTGTTGGGGGAGGCTGATTGTTCATTTTTCTGGCCACCCCCAGGCTCCCAAAATAATCACACAGAAGTCTGTATTAATTGCAATACTGTTTGGCCAATAGTTTAAACGTATTTCTAGCTAGCTCTTACATCTTAAATTAACCCATTTCTATTAATCTGTGTATTACTGTGGCTGTGGCTTACCATGTAAAGTTCCATCCTGTGTCCAGCATCTGTCTCTGGTGGGGCTACGTGGATTCTCGCTCACTTGACATATTCTCTCCTCCTCCATCTGCTTGGAACTTCCACCTTGCCCTATCCTGCTAAGTCACTGCCTGAAACAGTTTTATTCATTAACCAATAAAAGCAAAACATAGACAGAAGGACTTTCCACACCATTTCCCCTTTTCTTTTTAAATAAAAAGGAAGGTTTTAACTACCATAGTAAAATTACATATAACAAAACAGGTATCAAGCAAGAATTACAGTTACAACATTTGTATATACTTTATATTTTATCATAACTAATGGAAATTATATCTATTTTCCAACTCCATCAAAGACCCCAGAAGGATATAATATTACCTAAATTAACAGAAAGTATATTGTAAGGAACTTCCAAAACTCTAGAACTGACAGAGACATCTTGCTGCCTGGACAGTTACCCAAAGTTCTTCTATAACATTGGGGCATCCATCTTCAGCCTACAGGTCCATAGTATCCAGCAGACTTTTCCATGAAGCAGTAAATTTCAAAGATAGTTCCACCTATATTGGCAGTTTGTCAGTCACTTTCTTCTGTGTCCTGCAGAATGTCTGGCAGACTCTTTCATGAAGCAGGAACCCCAAAGGACTGTCTCACCTTCTTTAGGCAACTTCAGCAGTCACTTTTCTATGGTCCTGCAAGTCTAGTTTATACAGCATAACTTCAAGCAGTCCAGGCAAGAGCAGTTTCTTGTTGAAATGGCTAGCAAACTCTATAAGGAGCCTCTTTGATGCCCATCATCCTCTTGAAGTAGATTGGTGCTGCCAGGAACAGATGTGTCTCATTGTTGAGAAAAGTTCTAAGTTCTTAAAACATTTTAAATGTCATATTCCATAGGTCTTTGAAAAGTTTGAAGATTATCTATATAACTAAAATATATCTCTATCTAGAAAACCTAACTAACATGACTACAAGCTTGACTATTATAGATGACTATTAACCTGTATTTTTTAATTATATATTACATTTTTAAATGAGCTGCATAAACATAATAACTTAATCAAGAGCAGAAATATATATATATGATCTTAAATTTGTATCAATAAACCATTGGTACTTTCCATACCAATGAAAAGTACTTAACTATATAGCATATACCTCTTTAAATGTAAACAAACATTTATAAACAATCATTTTGGGAATTTGGACATTGTTCTCTCCAAACTGCTTCCTGTGTTTGGTGAGCAAAGTAATTTTTAGGGGTGTTCATGGTGATCTTCTGGGGGGTCTTGGTCCATCAATCCACATTAGTCTGGAAGGAATCCACAGGTTCTCATCCTCTATAGAAACAAAGAAAAATCTCTTTTCCAAAGCAACAAATCCTTAAACCCAAATTTTGAAGTCAAGATACCTTTATAATATATGTGTTGGTTTAGCTTAGCAGTCTATAAAATGAAATATCTCTCTGTACTTAGTTCCTTCACAGTTAAAAAATTCAAAGAAAACACATAATCTAGACCCTCTGTGTATATTCCATCTTTATGTGGCTTATTTTTCTTACTCTATTACTTTTCTACAAGTTTAATATTTATTTAATTATCTTTACTACTTTAATATGTGACTGTCTGTACTCTTTTATATTATAACTGTCTATACTTTTTTCCTCTCTCTCTCAAGCCTACATACATTTACCCAACACTGTGACCTATTTAGAGGTCTTTTCCATCTGGATTTGTCTTTATTGCATGCATTTCTGTAATTATTTTTTGACCAGAAATGCTTCTTTTTTTAAATACTAAGTGAGCATGGCCAAGACCAACTTTGTGGTCCTGTTCCACCCAGTCCAACATGGTAGAGGCATGTTCTTTGCCTCTGAGAGCCATGCACATTGCCCCATTTTCAGGCACAGAGTGGATCTATGTTGCCATTAAGCAAGTTGTAGCACTCTGCTCACAAACCCATTTTGTGATGGAAATATACACATAAAGATGGAATATACACAGAGAGTCTGGATTGTGTATATTGTGTTTTCCTTGAATTTTTTTAACTGTGAAGGAGCTAAGTACAGAGAGATATTTCATTGTATAGGCTGCTAAATGCTCCATTGTTGGATCTCCTGAAAGAGTCAGAGCCATTCATACTGGCAAACCAGGAAACCACCAGTTTTTAAAGAATCCACACAGTTTTTACTACTAAAGCTGAGTCAGGAAACCTCTTAAAGGAGCCATGTCTCTGCTTTTCACCAGCAAACAGAGAAAGAAGCTGTGTTAACTCTGTTTTTTTGTGTCTAGAATTCCTTTTCAAACTCTTCAGGCTTTTAAGTGGATTTAGTTGACCACATTGGTGCCAATTTGTAATCAGAGGCTGCTCATTTGCTGAGTGCCAATTTGTTGGGGGAGGCTGCTTGTTCATTTTCCCAGGCACCCAAACTTCCAAAATAATCACACAGAAATCTATATTAATTGAAATACTGTTTGTCCAATAGCTTAGGAGTATTTCTAGCTAGTTCTTACATCATAAATTAACCCATTTCTATTAATCTGTGCATCACCATGTGGCTATGGCTTACCAAGTAAAGTTCCATCTGGTGTCTGGCATCTGTCTCCAGTGGGGCTACATGGGTTCTTGCTCATTCCACCTACTCTCTCCTCCTCTATCTGCTTGGAACTCTCACCTTGCCCTATTCTGCTAAGCCACTGGCCAAAACAGCTTTATTCATTAACCAATAAAAGCAAAACATAGACAGAAGAACTTCCCACACTATCACCCCTTGCTGCATATCCAGTGGATCACACAGATCTTCTCCTCCAAACTTCCTTACTCCAATTCATGCCCCCAACTCCATCAGGCATTCCCCTGGAAAAGCCCCAGCTAAGCCTTACAGAGAAGCAAGTAGGCCAGCAAAGCTGGTAGGCAGGATTCAGGTCTTCACTCTTCAGCCTCTCCTTCATGCCCAGCCCCCAGGGTACCATCCCCAGCTCTAGAGCAGAACACCTGTTGTGGTCTCTCCTCAGTCTCTGCACCTATTCCCATGGGGCTAAACAGATCCTGGTGGAACACTCTGGCTTTTCTCTCTCCTGTGGCCTCCTCAGCACTGTCCATCCCCTCACACCCAAGGACACTATCATTTTGAAAAAGCAGCAGCCTATAGAATGAAAAATTGTTTTTACCAGCTGTACAACTGATAGAGAGCTAATGTCCAAAATATATATTTTTTAAAACTTCAAAAACTAGATATCAAGAAAACAAATAACACAATTAAAATGGGATACAGATCTAAATAGAGAATTCTCAAAAGAGGAAACTCAAATTGCTGAGAAATACTTCAAAGCATGTTCCTAGTAATCAGGGAAATGCAAATCAAAAACTACCTTGAGATTCCATCTTACACCTGTCAGAATGGCCAAGATTAAAAACACACACAAGTGACAGGTCATGCTTCTTAGGATGTGGATCAAGGGAACACTCCTCCACTACTGGTAGCAGTGCAAATTTGTACAGCCATTATGAAAATCAATATGTCAGTTCCTCAGAAAACTGGGAATCAATCTGCCTCAAAACCCAGCTGTACCACTCTTGGGCATATAGCCAAAGGATGCTCCATCCAACCACAAGGACACTTGCTCAACTATGTTCATAGCAGATTTATTCATATCATCCAGAAATGGAAACAACCTAGATGCTTCTCAACTGAAGAATGGATAAGGAAAATGTGGCACATTTATACAATGGAGTAATACTCAGCTGTTAAAAAAATTAGAATCATGAAATTTGCAGGTAAATGCATGGAACTAGAAAAAAATCACCCTAGGTGAAGTAACACAGACCCAGGAAGATGAATATGAAATGTATTCATTTATATGTGAATTTGCTATTAAGTCAATGATAACCAAGCTACAATCTTTAGACCCACAGAGGATAGGTATAGATTAAGGGACTGGGAAAAGGTTGTGTGGATAGACATAAAGGGAAATAGAATATTTATAGATGGACTGGAATGGGAGGATCAAATGGAGATGAGGAGGGAAGAAGAAAAAATGAAGAAAATATGAGAAGAGACAGCTAAAACTATGGGTCATTTGAGAGGTATTATGGAAACAATATTGCAGACATAAAATAAATAAAAATATTTACATATATGAAGCTGATTTAAATGAAATTGTCAAATAAAGGGGGAAAAAAGTCCATCTGGACACCTCTTTCTTTAAATGAAGCTTTCGGTACTGGGACTAGATTATATCTAACTGAGTTGTTGGTCAAAATGGTCCCGTGAGAACCCCCAAACAATCCGGGCTATTGCTCTCCACAAACTTCTGGCAAGGCTCCGTGACTGGAAACAATACCTACAGCAGTGACTGAATATGGAGGCTTTGAGCTGGTGCCCACATGGGCCCTTCAATGCTTTCATCGTTGGTGTGGGAAAGTACTCTGCAGGCTACCAAAGGCATAAGCACCAATCCAGCCACAAGACCTTTGGTCTACAATGGTGCCCACCTGCAAGGTGTGCTAGCAAAATGGTGAGAGTAACCAACCAGTATCTGATTTGATTGAAGTGCCACTCCACAAGATGTAACCAATACCTTGTCATCAGAGACTGCTCTTTTGTTCCCAGCTGTCCAGACTCTAATAATCACACAGAAACTATATCAATTACAACACTGTTTGGCCTGTAGCTCAGGCTTCTTATTAACAAGCTCTCACATCTTAAATTAACCAATTTCTATTAATCTGTACATCATCACAAGGCTGTGGCCTACCTGTAAGATTCCCGTGTCTTTCTCCTTCAGTTGCTACAAGATGTCTCCTTGACTCTGCCATATATACATATGCACCTGGCCAATCCCACATCAATACCTGACACTGCTTGGGTGACCAAAAACCTGAGACTTGATAGCCCAGGGACCTAGAGTAAAACCAAATACTACTATTCTAAAAACAATCAAAAGAAAGAGGGGGGAAGTAGCAGTAATGTGAGCCCTGTTGGATTGCTGTCACACCCATAGGTCCAATACCCTACTCAGTCATAATCAGAGGTGCTCCCTCCTGCAGCAGATGGAAACAAACACAGAGACCCACAGCCAGACAGATGCAGAGAGTGAGAGAACTTGGAACACTCAGCCCTAAATAGGAGGTCTCCATCAAACCCCTCCCCTTGGGGCTCAAAGAACCCTATGTAAGAGGAGCCAAAAGGAGTTTAAAGTGGGGGGATGGAGGACAGCAAGTAAACAAGGCTGTCTAAATCAACATGATGAGAGCTCACATAAGCACAGAGACTGAGGCAGCATGAACAGGGTATACACAGGTTTATACCAGTTGTAGTTCTAGAACTGAAAGGAGAAGGGGATGCATTCCCCATTTCTAATACAGAAGCTAGCTCCAGTTGATAACTACTTTCAAATGAAAATGTAGTTTCCTCCAAGAGAGTCTCACTGGGGAAACAAACCCCTCTTGAGGGCAGGCTGCATGCCCAGCACTAGAGGCCAACAGAAAACAGACTCAACTGCATCTTTGGAGGTTCTTTGTCTCATAGTGTTATTTCTTCCTTTCAAAAATTTCATCTTATTAACTTTTTAATTTTATTTGTATATGTTTTACTATTCTCTTTTTACCCTAAAGATCCTTTGCATATAGATTATGCTTCCAGTTCAGTGGTTTTATGGGATTTCTGAGTGTGCAAATGAAGAGGTCCCTGTTTCTTACACCTTCTCTTGGGTTCGTTTCTTTCTGCTTGTTTTGCCCAAATCTGATGTGTTCATTTTTTATCTTATTATATTTTATGCTATTGTGATCCATAGAAGCCTATGTGTTTTCTAACAAGGGACAGGAATGAAGTGGATCCCGAAAGAAGAGGACATGGAGAGGAGCTGGGAGGACTAGAGGGAAGAGAAACCATAAACTGGGTATATTATGTGAGGAAAAAAAATCTATTTTCAACAAAAGTGGAAAAAAGAATAAAGCATGTGGTTCTGAAAGACTCCCCATTTACAATCAGACTCCCCACTTACAGTCCGAAGTAAACCTACAAAAATTACTTGTGGGGCTGGGATATGGCTCATTTGATAAAATGATTGCTCTATAAGCTCAAATGCCTGAGTTTGCCCCCCCCACCCCCGGCACCCATTTAACAGCCGGGCGCAGTGTGTCTGTAATCCTGACACTGGGAGTATAGGGACAGGCAGATCTCTAGAGCTCACTGCCCAACTGAATTGATAAAGCCCAGGGTCAGTGAGTGAAAGTGTCTCAAAAACATAAGGTGTAGAGGTATGAGGAGATACCCAGTGACCACTTGTCTTGTCTACACACACACACACACACACACACACACACACACACACACACACACACACCCCACACACGAACACACTAATTGTTAGATTTGTACTGTGCCGTAGTGCACAGCAGATCCTATTTGCAACCCTTGAGCAATACTTTTGGAAACTGGACCAAGCAGGAAAGAGTTTATGGAAGCACGGGAAAAAGACCAGACATCAACTCAACCCAAATCTCTTGTCTTTGTCCTTAGAAGATACAATGGTCTCAGTGAACCCATGCGTATTTGATTAGTAGTATGAGCAGAAGGGTGGAGGGTGACTCGGTTCACTAACAAGACAGCGTAACAAATAGCAAAAGCTCTGTGGCACTCACTCAGCAGTCCCAAGGTCTAACTCCCACAGTGTAGCAGAGAGCTCTGCTGAGTGTTGCTGGGGCTGTTCACATGCATTCAAGTTAGCTGGGAACCAGCTGGTCTGGTCTGGCTCAGCTAGACTGGAGCCCTTCATTCTCTTTCTGGGAGCACAGAAATTGGCAGGGTATACAATAACAAGCAGAAGCATGCCAGGTAACTTAAAGCGAAAGTTGAGAATTCCACTCAGCATACTGAGACTTTTGTCATGAGCTAATGGGCAAGGCAACTCAATGCATGTTAATATAGGGCATGTTAATATAGTGGTTCTCAACCTGTGGGTCAAGACCCCTTTAGGGGTTGCATAGAAGATACCCTGTTTGCCAGATATTTACATAAAAATTCACAACAGTAGTAAAATTACAACTATGAAGTAGCAATTAAATAATTTTATGGTTGGGAGTCACCACAAAATAAGGAACTGTGTTAAAGGGTCACAGCACTAGGAAGGTTGAGAACCACTGACACAGGGAAGCTAGTCCTTGCAGAGTCACAAGGCAAAAGGAACAGTTACAAGGAGGGACGAAGACCCAGAGTGAGTGCCATAATCACATATATGGTAGTGATGGCCTCCTACCCATAAACACCAAAGTTAACAGAGACCACACATCTTCTCATCTGACTCCCAGAAGTGGATGAGCAGAAACGAGCAGGTGTTATTGCTACGCCTTCGCTGGGTGTGGACACAGCACTTCAGAGCCTGTCCACGGTGCGGACTGTGGAGAGAGCTGTAGACTCAAGCTTTACCGCTGCAGCCTTTCATGGCTCGCCTGTACGGTTCTACTGAAGGTATGAAGCAGCGCAGGAAGATGTAAAATCAGGGAACAAGAGATGGAAACGGGGCCCTCTGGAATGTAGTTTCCAGCCCAACCAGTAACTCCTCAAGGCCTTGCTCCCTTCCTAGAGTCAGCTGCAGTTTCCAGTAATTGCACCAGAAACCTCATTCCTAGAGAAAGGACTTGTATTAAACACCTTGTGCAACCCTAGCGGATCCTGGGTTTACCTATCAGGTTGTAATCCCATGCAAGGGACCCCCAGAGCCTTCCTACATTCTCACTTATTACAAAAGAGAAGAAGAAACCTTTCTTAACTATCTTTACAGACATAGTTTGATAGTTACCAAAATAGCATGTATGTCTAAGACTAAGAAATTTAGCTGCAACTTTCCCCTAAGAGCTCCATATCCAAACTAGGCTATGTTTTACCCCTTTCCCCAGTCTTTTTCTCAATCCTCATGATTAAAGTCTATATTAAAATACCCATAATAAAATCTCTGGAAAATCATGAAGTTCTTTTCTGTTTGGAAGTCACAAATCCTGGCTTGGCTTGAACCGATGTCCCTAAAAGATTAAGAGAACTCCTCAGGCTGCGGAGAGTAACAGTGTAGAGATGTGTTTGGCCCTCATTGCTGACAGACAGGGTTTGCGTGTCTTCAGGAATGGGCTAGGCTAATTCAGAACAACTCCTGACATGGGACTTTAGGAATAACCAACCATTCCCAGTATCTGGGTGAATGGCTTTGGTTGGTTGCTAGGCTACAGACAAACACAAGTGGCTTCTTGATATCAGATAAACACATTAACTTGTAAAGTGATTGGGTCAGGCGTGCAAAGAATGATGAAAACTCAGGCTGGCAGCAGCACTGACATGCAAACAGCCTCACAATGAAAAACTGCACATAGATTTTCTGTCTTCAACTGGAAAAAAAACTAGTAGAACTGATGAACTGTAACATATTAGAAGCAATTGGTTTAGTAGAGAAAGGGGTGTTAATTTAGAAATATCAATACTACAACCCTCCTGGTAGATTAGTAGAGAACAACACCAGGGTTCCCTGATGGCCTATTGTTTCATTGACATAGTGAACACCTCAACGACAGGGCACTCAGAAGAAGGGAGCATTGCTCTTCCTGACAGAAGTACTGGTTCTTACTCTGTGTCTACACCCAGAGGGAGGGAGCTTGAAAGTCAAGGGCACCTAATGAAATGTTTAGGGGCAAAACAACTTCAGTGGAAACCGTTCCAGTGCTCTCTGCCTCTCCCACCACAAAAGGGCAGTGCTAAGATCACAGAGCATCCTGCGCTGCTGTCCTGAAGGCCATCATTCTGCCACCTACCCAGACTGATAGGCTGTGAGCTGGACCAGTGCGCTTCTGTTTAACTCTCAAGTGCTGAGACCTAGAGCGCTTGTTCAGCAGAGTAACGCTGCCAGCGGGTATCATCTCCTCCTCCCTGGAGCATATTATCTGGGACCAGACTAGAGAAGCAGCTACAGAGGACACATGCTTCTCATCCGTAGCCCCGCTCTGATTTCTAAGCTTCTCCTCTTTGTCCTGGTCTCTGTACTCTATACCCCAGGAATTGTCCTTTATTGCCGTTCATTCAGGTCCTGAGGCCACTCCAACCCCATCTGGTCCAGCCCATAGCACACATAAGCCTTTCTGCCATGAACATTCCTATGTCACCCTCCCCACTGAAACGTTTCCTCTCTGGACTGCAGCCCCATCTGTTCCCCAGGGAAGTCTAACCCAGCTCCCAGACTAGGCCTTGCATTCCTGTCACAGCCTTCTGGCTGACCACTTCTCTCTTTGGCAGGACAAACTACGGACGTTCTTTTTCTTTTTGCATAGGTGGTATGCGTTCATATGTGTGTGGGAAGATGTATATGTACACATATGCATCACAGGTGAGACGAGAGGTTGACACCAGGGATCTGCCCCTCTCATTCTCCGCCATGCATGATGAGGCAGTGCATTAGTTGCATTTCTGTTCTGCAACAAAACATCATAAACAAGGCAACTTGTATGAGAAAACCCTGCCTGGAGGCAAAAGTCTGCGACGGTGGAGTAGAGGTGGTGGTGGCAGAAGCCAGAAACCGAGAGCTCATGTTTTCAAAGCTAAAGCCCTCAACACACAGAGAGAAGTAGAAACAGCATGAGCTATATCACACACAGTGATATATACTTCCTCCAGCCAGGCCACGCCTCCTAAACGTCCCTAAACAATGCCCCCAACTGGTAACAAATGTTCAAATGCCAGAGCCTGGGGGTGCATTTCTCATTCAAACTACCACAAGCAGGGTCTCTCACTTGAACCTAGAACTTACCAATTCAACCAGTCTAGCCAGGCAGCTTGCCCCAGGGATCTTGTCTCCAGGAAGCAGACGCTGGGACAGCAGTGTGTGTCAGGGCTAGAGATGGCCACCTCGCATCCTCATGCTTCACAGCACCCACTCTACCCTCTGAGCCATCTCCTCAGCCCTGGCTTTCAGTTTGCCTGTGTCATCATTGATTAATGACCATGTCCCTACTGGACTAGACGTTCAAGGAATGCTGGGATTGTGACAATTCTGCTTACTATTTAATATCCTTGATTTGCTGCTTACCATTTAATAAGTACCAAGTGAACTAGTTAATGAAAGCAATACACACACATATTTATTACACCCCTTTCTCTAGGAATGAGCCAACAAGTGGGAGATGGGGTTGATAGCAAACTTTATGTTGATATGGTGGATTTCTTTCTTCCTTTCTTTTTCATATAATACATAATACAAGAATCTTCAGTCCCTCTAGGCTTCTCTCTACAGATGTTTGACTTAAAGAATAAAGTTCATGAGGTGGCACATGCCCACAATTGCAGCATTTGTTAAGTAAAGGCAGGAAGAGTTCCATAAATTTGAGGCCAGTCTGGTCTACATAGTGAATTCTCAGTCAGCCAGAGCTACACAGTGAAACCTGCCTTAGAAACATGGGACGGGGGAGCCAGAAAAATGATGCAGTGGGTAAAGATGGTGTAGGTCCTTCTGCATTTGTGTTGCTTTCATTAGTTAAATAAAGAAACTGCCTTGGTCTTTTGATAGGGCAGGACTTAGATAGGCAGGGAAAAGAGAACAGAATGCTGGGAAGAAGACAGAGACAGAAAGCTGCTGCCATGAAGCTGCAAGGTCAGACATGCTGAATCTTTTCCAGTAAGCCACAACCTCATGGTGACACACAGATTATTAGAAATGGGTTGAATCAAGATGTGAGAGTTAGCCAATAAGAGGCTAGAACTAATGGGCCAGGCAGCGTTTTAAATGAATACAGTTTCTGTGTAATTATTTTGGGGGTTAAGCTAGCTGGGCACCAGGAACGCGGCCGTGCCTCTTACTACAGATACATGCCACCAAACCTGAAAATCTGATTTTGATCCCAAGAACCCTTATAGTGTTTGTTCCTCCACACATGAACACTGGCACATGTGCAATCATACACACACACACACACACACACACACACACACACACACCTCAAATGGTTTTAAAAACCCCAATAAAGCAAGAAATGATCAGAAATATCCATCTTCTTAGAGACTTCATTTTCACTATCAAATGAGTCATTAGAGCGCTTTGTATCTCAGGCATTTATCACAGTTTATCATTCATATTTTAAAGACTCCTTCTACACCTACCCTGCCACATATGGCAACTGCCTGTTTGCAAAGAATGCTGATTTGCTGTCAAACAAAACTGCTCCCATATGCTCATGATTCATCCCCTCCTGCCTTCGCTTCATTCGTTTTACAGTTGGAGTTTAATTCCAAAGCTGCTGTGACAGGAAGCAACTGGGGAAAGGAAGAATCAGAAGAAAGGGTCCTGAGGGCTGAGGGAACACAGAGATGCTATATTGCTTATTAATCTTTCAGAAGGTTCCCAGCCTCTCAGCATTGAGAAGCTTTTTAAAGATATACAAAATTCCTACAGACACCCATCCTAATGGCACCCAAGGTAGTGAAGAGAAGGGAATGGAAAGGCATAGGTCCAGGAGTGTCTAGTCTAGATGCATGACAGCCCATTGTTCACACAAATGAGCCCAGCATATGGTTCACCTGCTGGTCATAGGGACCTTGTAAGAAGTGCTGTTGTGACAGCTATTTTTGTTGGGTTGTTGGCTTGACACAGTTTGGAATCACTTGGGAATCAATGAGGTAACTGTATAGAGAGCAATGGTTCCCAACCTTCATAAGGCTGTGACCCCCAATCATAAAATTATCTCTTTGGTACATCATAATGTAATTTTGCTGCTGTTATGAATTATAATGTAAATATCTGATATGCAGGATATCTGATATGCGACCCCTGTGAAAGGGTCACCCAACCCCCAGGTTAAGAACTGCTGGTCTAGTTTATGTTGGCCTGTTAGGGATTTTCCTAGTTGCTTTGATTGAGGTGAGAAGACCTACCTTGAATGTGGGCAACAGTAGAGTCTAGACCCTGGGCAGAATGAGGAGAGCATGGGCCATGAATACTTCCATCTGTGTTCTCTGCTCTTGACAGTGGATACATGTGAGTAGCTGCTTTTCAAGTCTCCAGACCAAAAACTTCCCCAGAGATGGACATAACCTGGAACTGAAGGCCAAATAAACCTTTCTTCCTTAAGTTGCTTTTGCTAGGGTAGTCTGTCACAGGAACAGGACAGGAAGCAAAGGCACTTATCTTCAGGGAATACTGATGTAGTTGCAGAACTGACTGGGTGATGTTTCCTGGTGCCTATATGATGCACTTTAATGGACTTTATGACTTTAATGGAGTAAATGTCATGTAAAACTAGCTTATCATTCTAAGACAACCTACTCACTTTCTTTGAGGGAGAAGAAAGAGGGGAAGAGGGGAAGGAATGAAGGGGGTGAGGTCAGAGGGCTATCTGGGAGGTTTTGTTTTTGAAAGTATATGTAGTGCGCATGTGTATGGGTGCACATTTGCATATGTGGGCACACATACACAGGTGTACGTGAGTGTGTAGACTCGGGTGATAGCATGTGCCTTCCCTGACCATTCTCCACTTACATATTAAGGCAGGGTATCTCTGGGTGAACTCAGAGCTGCTGTGTCTGGCTGGCCAGCTTGCTCTGAGAATCTCGTCTCTGCTTCTCACTGAGATAACGGGTTAGCTCCAGCCACTCGGCTTTCACAGAAATCCAGAATCCGCTTGCCCTGCCGGCAAGTGCTCTACTGTTGAGCCGACTCCTCGGTCCCAGGGTTATTACTTCAATAGGAAAATCAGAGAAAATAATTATCATATCCATAACCTTGTTCCTCCGTCCTCCTTCCCCAACTCATTCCTCCCTCTCTCCCTCCCTACCTCTCTGTATGAGCACTCTCTTTGTTTTCAAATACAAATCATTAGTAACAGTAATCACCATATTGTACAACTGAAACTCTGTCTCCTTGACCCTGGACCCTGCCGAGGACTCTGCTTCTAATAACTTGAAATTTTGCGGATTCCCTGCACTGCTGAGATTATGCGCCTGGGGCTCTCACTGGGCACACATATTCTCTTGGTTCATCCACAAGTGACAAGACTTCTTTAATATCCACTTTAAAACTGAAAGGAATTTAGTGCACAACCAAAATGTGGCTGCTTTTCCCTAACTTGGTGGTTTAACTTGGGAAAGAGGGAGAACTAGGAATAATGGCTTCTTCGTGTGTTAAGATAATGACGGAACTGGACCACCGCCACGGAGGTTCCTTTGAGAGGTGTCATGAGCCACTTTTTCTCTCAGATGGTTTTCTTTATAAATCAATGTTCTGCTTTTCTGCCAAGTTAACTTTCTCTATAATGAGAAATCTCTTTAAATAGCCCAAGTAACAACCACTGAGCCTTTGCTTGTTTCTCTTCTACTGGTGAAATTACTACTTTTGCCACGCAGAGAAAACGAACTTCATTTTACACATAAGGGATTATCAATTAGATTTACATTATAATGACAATAACACAAAAAAACAACTGAGCAAGAGTTCCAATTTTTAAATTTTTTAAAAAATTTATACTTATGAGTTTTTTTTACCGCTGTCTGTGTACCACATGCATGCATGGTGCCCTCAAAGGCCAGAAGAGAACATCGGATCTCCTGACACTAGAACTCCAGAGGGCTGTGGGGTTCCAGGTATGAAGGCAGAAGCCAGCTCCACAGCCTTAGGAAGGTCAAGGTCACACTGTATAGGTGTAACCACGTATCTTTCTCATTTGAGGTCCTGGCCTTCAGCCTCAACTGTGAGTCATCTCCTAAACCTTTAGGCATGACTTCTGTTGTCCAGAGGTGTTGCAGAAAGTGCAGAACCTACTGTGTGGGGTAAAAGGACAACAGGAGCAGGAAATCAACAATCACTGAGCACCCTGACTCTGAACTCAGAGTCAGAGAAAAAAATACACCTTGTATTTGAGACCGGCACCAGGGAGAGAAACATGTTTATCCCTGAACCCAAGACTAAAGACATGTGCCCTGGCTCTAAAACTAGTGTCAAAGAGACACGCTTTGTCCCTAGAATCAGAGCCAGTGAAAGAAATATGCCCTGGTCCTAAGATTAGAGTCAAAAAGCTAAAAAGGACCAGTGAAAGAAACACAGTTTGGCCATGAAGTCTGAGCCATCTCTGCCCCTGACCAGCTAAACTGACCAATCCCTGAGCAGGGAAACATAAACCAATTCCCCGTCTCCCTGGGAAAACTCCAACCCCAAGAAGCCCTATAAAGCCTCTCCACCCTTCAGTTAAGAGCTGCCCTTAAGTGGCAGAGGCAGGCACTCTCCTGAACTCCTCCTTCCCAAATGAATCTCCTTCTCAAAAGAGTCTTGGGTGACGACCTTCATTCCCTGCAGCTGAGCAGAAGAACCTGGCTGGGACGTCCCTGAGGGGACTGAACTGAAAAATCTTGCTGAGAAGCTCCCCAGGGGGCCTCAACAAAGCAGCGGAGCAGAACAGAACCCTGCTAGGACCTCCTTAAGGGGGCTGAGCAAGGCCAGCAGAGGAAAAGTAACAACTTTTCAGGGGAGCCGGAGAAGATTGCTACATTTCTGCAGGGGGCTTTCCTTAGCAGAGTGTTAGCAGAAGAAACATCTTGAGCCAGAGAAGAAGTAGATAGCTCTGCTAGGATGCTCCCTTGAGGAAACAGAGCAGAACTCAGCTGTAGTGGCTCCCCAGAAGAGGAGCAGGATCTCTATGTCCTGTCAGGAGACCATCATCCATCGCACCCCAGCTTCAGGTAGCCTGGCTTCCCGATAGTCAGGACACCTTTCCTCCAGGTCCTTCTAGAGGTTGCAGCTCCAACCTCTAGAGCTGTCCTACTGTGGCTCTGCCTCCCCCCAGAGCTGTCCTGTCGCGGCTCTAAGCATATCCCTGCTTCCCAATAAGTCAGGATATCCCAGCACCACTACTGTACCACATCCCCCACACTGTGCCAAACTGTGCAAGCTTTCCCAGCAGTGCCAGCTAGCACCTGCTTCTTACATCCCATGGGCCACACCACTTGCTTCCTCCGTCACACGCAACCCAAGCTGATGTCAATGTTTCATCAGTCATATTTTAAGCTTAAAAACATTTTTACGGAGTAAGGGGAACTCTCATCCATTGCTGGTGGGAATGCAAACTTGTGCAACCACTTTGGAAATCAGTGTGGCGGTTTCTCAGGAAATTGGGAATCAACCTACCTCAGGATCCAGCAATACCACTCTTGGGAATATACCCAAGAGAAGTCCAATCATACTACAAAAGCATTTGTGCAACTATGTTCATAGCAGCATTG
>PVIU01028663.1:0-18639 GCA_004026605.1 Ondatra zibethicus
ACAATAAATGAAAAAGTATAATCATATGAAAATATGCAAAAGAAGCATTTTGCATAATTAGCATTCATTGATGATTACATTTCAAAGCAAAGAAAGTAATAATCAATGGGAACTTCATAAATCTGACAAGGAATATCTAGAAAAATCTGCATCTAATCCCATATGCACTGACATAGTGTTTAATGTTTAAGTCAGGATTTTTGGAATGTCTGACATATCACACTAAAGCATACAAAGATGATAAAAGACATGCATATCATAAAGGTAGAATTAAATCACCTTTATCTGCAGATGATACAACTATTTAAGATAAAAATTCTAATTAGTTTCTGGAGAGGTGACTCAGTAGCAAGTATGAAGACCTGCATTTGCACCCCAGCAGAAATACAAATTGGTAGGTGGGCTCAAATGCATGCCAGAAATCACACTCCTTCTTTGGCCTGTGCACATACATTGTATGCACATACATATGTGTATATACCACATGTACACACAATTCTTGAGCACATATATGAACATATACTCACACAAATACAATAAAAATTTGAAAGCAACTTATTAAACTAATAAGTAGATTTTACAAAGTGACATGTTACAATGCTAGCAAAAATCAGATTTATTACGCTAGCAAACAATTGGATATACTATTAAAAAGTGAATTCTATTCATAAAACTGTAAACAAACTGCACCAAATCTGTAGCAGCCATCTGATGAAGTCTACTGACTTACTTCCTGCTACAGACACAGCTGTGTTTCCCCTGTGTCCTCACATGATGGAAAGGATGAACAAGCCTTCGGGAGCCTCTTTTATACGAACAGGATTCCATTTATAAAGACTGCATCCGTACCTTGCAATCACCTTCCAATATCATCACGTTGGAAGTTAGAATTTTTTTTTAGCATAAAGCTACTCAAACCAGAGTGACATATAAATTTGGTAAGATTGTGTATGCAATATAAATAATAAATATAAATAGTCTGAAAATGAGCATGTGTTGAAGAGACTCATCACAGAAGATCTTTGAATGTGTGCTGTCATTGTAGCTCAGCAGTAGAGTGCTTGGCTAGCATATATGACACACTGAGACTAGTCCAGCACCCCCCCCACACACACACGTGTGCAGGAGTGCAGCACACACATGGATATACGAATGGCCAATGACCACATGGCTATGCAGTAGCCATCATTAGACTTTAAATAATTGCAAATTAAAAAAGGAATGATTTGCTATTGCATAACTGTAAGAAAGGCTTATTTAAAAACCAAAACCAAGCCTAAAAGACTTAGTGGAACTTCAATAGAGTTGATCAGTGGTCTTTAATTGTGTTCCTGAATGATAATTATGAGCTGAGTTTAAAAGGAAATAGTTCTTCCAATATCAAAACTTCTGTTTCAGTGGTTTTCATTTCTGGATGGATAATTACCTAGACACTGATATTTTAAAAGATCTCCAAAAGAGTCTAGTGTAGAGGCAAAGCAAGGTAGATAGTTGAGTCAGGATACACTGGATTGCCCATATTATATGTAAAAGTCTTGTGAGAGTTTAATGAAATTGATAAATTTTATGAGAGCTGAGTGCCTTGGAAACCTTGTGTCTTCAAACTCAGAACCCCCATATTTCTCCCAAATCTGCTAAGTGGTGTGTTAATCTCTAGACTAGCAGAAGTCATTCCAGACACAGCTTCAGTATTCAGCCAGATGTTATTCTAATTACTCAGTTCCCAGTCCTTGTATCACATGAGCATTTTATTTGTACCACACCAAATATTTAGTTTGGTTTCAGATGGTCTCTGACTTGTGATGACTTGAATAAGGACATGTTTTTAGCTTTATGGAAGCAATGTATCCTGAGTAAGAACTACATTTCAGTTTGTGAATTCTGATGCCACATGTCTCCACTCTGTGCTATTGATATGTAGAACAAGGCTCTCTTGTGATACACTGATATATTGAGACACAATGCTAATCAGCCACATGATCACAAGAGGGGAACAATTGAAGCTATGTGTTCAAAAGCTTACATGAACTCAAAGTCTTTTACATTGAATATTCTACACACACACACACACGCGCACACGCGTGTGTGTGTAACTCCAGGTGGGTCTTTCAGGACATAATACCATAGTGCCATAGTACACAAGGGAGTATTTATACATTTCTACCTTTATCAATTCACATAACTAGATTTCAAACCTTAAACAAGTCACTACCTGGCTCCTATTCCCATCTGCAAAATGTCAGACTTGAACGAGGTCATATTTTTTTAAAAAATTAGGTATCTTTCTGTTGCTTTTCATATATTCTTTTTTATTTAAAATTTTCTAAATTTTACATACTAGCCCCAGTTTCCCTTCCCTCCTTTTCTCCAGCCTCCCCACCTTTCCCCACCCACTCCCCAGAGGAGGTAAGGCCTCCCTTGGGGAGTCAACAAAGTACAGTATACCTAGTTGAGGCAGGACTAAGTCCCTCACCCCTGTATCAAGGTTGATACCATACCCTGATCAAGGCTGAGCAAGATATCCCACCATAGGGAATGGGCTCCAAAAAGCCAGTTCATGCACCCGAACTAGGCCTTTTTAAACTTCACTTCCAAACCTAAATTGTATGGAACTGTGAGCCATTAGTTTGTCCAAGCCTCAGATCACAGGGACTCAAAACAGAAAAAGAAAGCCTTCAGTGCATTCTCATGGTGTATGGTCCTTCTTAGGAGCCAAGAGTCCTTTTCTGAAACTTCATCTTTCTCTACCCTACCAAGTTACAGTCTTGGAACAAGAAGTATGAAGATGAATTCTCCTTTACTTTGCCCAAAGATGCAAGTGTTACTAAAGTTGAATTTACCCCATCCGTATTTAAAACATGACTCTGTCAATACATTTTACAGTTTCTTATAGTAATGATTTCCACAAAAAAGGAACTACAAATGTCCATTTTCTTGAGTCATTTTTATTTAACATTGGTTTCATTGAGTAAACCATTGTTTGTAGATTGTAGAGAAGAGTCAGTTGGCTTTTATCGGTCCCTCTAGAAGCATAAACAGCTTTAAGCTCTCCTCCCCATTTAATGCCTCTCTTGGCTCAGTGTTTCTTTGATTTTACAGTCTCATAGAAATTCTCAGTTCTATGGCTTCTCAAACACAGATTGTGTTTTCTGGATTCCTTCATTTCTTGCTTGATTATTCTCAAGGCCAAGTTTTCACGTGATAACTCGAACTGTGCTAGCAATAGCACAGGGTGAGGTGGGGAAACAGCAGTTATGCAGTCCACACACTCATTAGTGGACAGCCTGAATGATCCCTATTGCTTGTGTACACACATAAAGTAGCTGCTAGATCATTTCATTTCATGCAGTGGAGATTTAATATATCATCTTGTGTAAAGAACTCTGAATTGTTTATCTGTAACATTAGTCTATTGCTCCATGGCCTAAATTGATGCCTTGCAAAATAACAAGCTCAATTCAAGTTGTACTATGAAACCTTGATGCTGTAATCAGAACACCCAACTCCATCTTCATCCCAGATGCCCTCTCTCAGTTCAACTCTTTGTCTTAGTACTGAGTCTTCCAGATAGCCCTAAACGAATTGGCAACAGCTAATTATGATATAATAAAACAGGGCAAGGAAATAAGTAACTTACTTCATACTCAGGGTGGCAAGGGTAGTTGCAATGCAAAAAACAACTGTATTCACTCATCATTCAAAGTCCTGTTTGGGAACGAATGCTTTTCAGTAGGACTCACTGCTCTTTGACCCTTTGTATAATCCTGTGAGATTATCATCTTCCTCACAGCGTGGATCAGAGATTTTGCAAATACCATCTGTGACAGAGATGCTTGAAATACTATTAAAATGCAGATTCCTAGACAGTGTTGTGATTCATACCTATAATCTCAATATTTGGGATGTGAAAGCAGGAAGATCAGGACTTTAGGCTTATCCATGGCTCCATGGTGAGTTCAAGGCCAGCCTGGACTACGTGAGATTTTATATTAAGGAAACAATCAAAAAGGACAGATTCTTAAGCCCTCTGAGGATTAGTTTTCAATAAAAATCTAAACCGCAAGAACCTGTGTCCTTTATTTGCTTTATTCGCTCTGTTAATATGTGGAACAATTGTCTTCCTATCACACAGGCTTCTTACAGAGCATCCTCATCTGGGTAGCACAACATTGCTTCAACTCTAAATTGCTTCCCCGCATCAACTGTCCTCTAAACACCAATGGCACACCATATTCTCAGGATCCCAGCATCAAAGCTTTAATTCAGCTGGAACAACTGAGAATATGTCTATTGGATTTTCCATTCGTGCTGTACTATGTAGCTAAGCATTTCCCTCTCTGTGGGTTTGTTTGCTTGTAAGTATCTTATGAAAAGCATGTTATTATTGCATGGGCATTATCATAGCAACAACAACTTTTTTATAGCCAAATCTCCAATTCTTTATCAGGAATGTGCTTTAGGAAAGAAAACTGAAGGGCTCTGTAGAATTTCTACTAAAAGGGCTAAAGACCCTATAAGGCACTAATAAGAGCATGACAGTCCTCCAGAGCTGTGCAAATTTTATTTCCATTTAGATTGTCAGGGGGCTCGTATTGTCTTGCTTTTTATTATGGTCAAACTTAAAATGTATCTGCATTCATCATTTTAGTCATCATCCATCCATTCACTGGTACTAACGCAAAGGTTCTATCTGCCAGGTGTGATTCTACACACTCCTAACTCCAACTCTCAGAAACTGAAGCAGGTGGATTGTGAGTTCGAGGCCAGTTTGCACTACATAGGATTGGATATCTTTCTATAGAAAAACTGCTACTCTGATAGTGTCTATGAGGTAACAAACCTTATCAAGCACACATATTGCTCTAAAATATTTTTAAAATAGATTTTAATTCATTTTAATTATGTCTTGGATTCGTTATATCTGTAATTCATTTAATTATGCGTGTCTGCATGCGGGTGTGGGTATGTGCATGTGAGTGCAAGCGTCTGCAGAGGCTGGAGGTGCAGAATCCCCTGGAGCTGGGGTTACAGATGCATATGAGCTGCCTGACCTGGTGCCAAGAATGGAACTTGGGTCCTCTGGAACAACGTCAAGTGCTTTTGAACCACTGGGCTATCTCTATAGCCCTAAAATACAATACTTTTAAAACTTTTATTTATTCAGCGCTTACTATATACCAAGGATTCTTAGGAAATCTTTGTGAGGTTATATAAGTAGTTCATATAGTGTCAGCATAGTTGTAGAGATCATGTTCTTAGGGATCTAATAACTGCTCTCATTCAACAATGTCTACATGAAACTGTGCAAGATGTGTACATGAAACTGGATGTTGCATGTAGGGCAGAATCATCAAAACATCTTTCTGTTGCTTCAGCCAAAAGAGTAGGGGTCTCTATTGTTAAGGAGCTGGCAAAGAGTTGCAAGGGTGTCCTGGTGCTGCATGCATACATAATGAAAGAAAAAATTACCTCATAAAATTCTAATCATCTAATTTAGGACAGAGGTAGCCTCTGAAGTAAAATATGGGATCTGATGAGAGTGAGGCACACAGAAGACTTTGACTACACTGTAAATATTGAATTTATTTTTAGTATGGACAATTGATGAACAAGAAGGTATAATTGACTTTTATATACTTTCCATTTTAACAGCCCTTCATAGATAGAGGAGTTCTACAGATGCTCACTGTCTTAGAGGGGGGCACTCAGCCTATGGCATACACTTGCTATGTCAGGGCAACTCTCATAAAGGAAAAAATATTTTATTAATAATGACTTACAGTTTAGATGTTTAGTCCTTTATTGCTATGGCAGAAAGCATGGCAGCATGCAGGCAGACATGGTGCTGGAGAGGTAGCTGAGAGTTCTACATCTGGATCCACAGGCAGCAGGAAGTGACTGAAACACTAGCTTGACTTGATCATCTGAAATCTCAAAGCCTGCCCCCAGTTAAACACTCCCTCCAAAAAGTCCACACTTGTTCCAACAAGGTCACACCTCCCAAACACCTCCCTGTTGTCAGGGACTGGGGATTGGTGAGTTTGTGGATCTCTGAAGAGTGTCTTCCTTATCAAAATGGCAACCTAGTTGAGTTCTGCCTGAGTATTGCTGGAGTTATCAGAAACTCTGTTTTCAAATAAAGCTTGACATTCAGATTTTTTTAAAAAGAAAATCTCCTGATTGTTTAAAAAATACACTCTATCTGCCAAAGAAAGTTGTAAGACAGATTTGCCTCACAAGTCGCTAGTGCATAAGCTCTGGTTAAAGAGTGGTGTACATGCTGAATTAGTATAACAAAATGCAAGAAAACAGACCTATGTAATTAGAGACAGGAAAGAAGATGAAATAGGAAAGCAATTGCTTTAAGTGAGAAAAGAGCAAAAAGATCAAATAATAGACAATAAAGGATAAAAGTGAGGAGGAGACAAAGAGAATCCCAAGAGATGAAGGAAAGGGGAAATCTAGGATGAAACGGGGCAAATGATTTGAAGAAGTAAGAAAGATGGATGGAGAAACAATGATGGAGGGAAGAGAAGAAAAGTGTCAGGAAGAACACAGGTGAGAATGAAAGGGTGGCATGTAAAAGAGGTTAACCCCTACTGATCAATATTTTTGGGGCTCCAGGAGAGGCTGAGGCAAGGCAGGACATTGCCAAGCCACCTAAGGCATCAGTTCTCAACCTGTCGGTAGCGACTCCTTGGGTGTGTGTGTGGGTACACATAGCAGATATTTACATTATGATTCATAATAGTAGAGCATTTACATTTATGAAATAGCAATGAAATAATTGTATGTTTGGGTAATCACACAGTATGATGAACCGTATTAAAGGGTCAGAGCATTAGGAAGGTTGAGAACCACTGACTGACCTAAGGTCTTGAAAAGAGCTGTCTTCCACTGAAAGGTGCTCTGTCTCTGCCTCCTTTTCTTCCTCCTCCTCCCCTTCCTCAAAATAAAATGGCCATAGCCGTAGCAGCAGCAGCAGCAGCAGCAACAACTAGTGGACATCTTTTGGTGAGGCCCTTTTGAGTAGCCTCTATTGCAAGTCAAGTAGAGCCCTCTGCTGGTCAGGGCATTTGGGAGATTTTTGTACTCCAGACAATGGGGTGAGCACACACCTTTTTCTGTCCTCTGACAGGTGTTTGTGTAATAGAGCAATAGCCTTGTAGGTTGCTACCCTGTTTTGAGTCAAAGAAGGGAGTACAGTTTGGCACTAAGATATTCACATCCTGGAAAGGTTATTTTAATTCACGTCAGCATCTTGCACCCCCTTTTCTACCAAAAGTTAGAGAGTTGAATAGTCTGCATAAAAGATTTCATAGTTTCTAGGGTTTGTTTTCCTTATTGTTCCTGGACTCTGAATTCTCCCCCAGGGGTCTTTTTATTTATTAAGTATTCCCCGGACTTCAAGGAAAGAAAGGACTTTGAAGACAATTCCTGCGTTAACTTCATCCCTCATCAATTGCTTCATTCACTTTAACCCTCAAAATGCTAGTTTTGTTTTCGATTTTTGAGACACAGTCTCACTGTCTGTCCTGAAACTCACTTTGTAGACCAGGATGGCCTTGAACGCAGAGAGATCTACCTGCCTCCACCCACAAGTGTGAGATTAAAGGCATGTACCACCATGCCTGGCTAAAATGCTAGATTTTAATGACATCCACAACTTTTTAGAGATCAAAACACGTAAGAGTCACTTGGAGATATTGAGACTTCCTATATACATATATTTTAAATCTAAACAAACGATTTTAATGCTTACATGGAACAAAAATATACTTTAACCATTTAAAAAGAGAAGGAATTAATTTATTTCTATATGCACACCAAGAGTTAATGGTTGAGTTTTTTCCAACTATCGCAAATGTTTGGAGTCATGGCAGCTGAATAATGTCATGGGATTTTTTATGTAATAAAAACTGTTTTACTAATTTAAGGAGTTAGCTGATAACCACAAATCACTAAACTATATCATATTTCTAATTTAAATGTTCCACTACAAATGGCAATGTTCTACAATATAATTATGGTAGTCACAAGATGGTTGCCAAGTTCATCAACAAATAATTTACAGTTCAGAAAAGGTAGTGGACTTAGTGATGAGACAAAAATTTAAAGTAATATGATGAATAGCTCCCTGCTGTTGTTTTATTTTACTCTAGAAATTTGTTTGGTGAGAGCTTCAGAAGGATATAACAAAAGCCCTTTATGATCAGGATGCCCAAGTCACACAAATTGTGTCCTTATCCCCATTTCTTTCCTATTTCTAGACCTTTTGGGGGAATTATTAAATTTGAGTGGGTTCAAACACATCTTGGCCTAAGAAGGGAGTGGTGTGTTTTGGAGGTTCAATGCCCATTAAATGACATAATGATGTACTTACTTACTCTTTAGGCACATTCTGGCTCTTGTTCAAATGACCTAAACCTGAATTGAGGGTGGCAAAGTGAAGACAGGGAGATGTCCCCTAGTATGGTCTTTCATTAAATCATGAAATTTTCAAACAAAGCACTGTGATTTCATTTTGTTCATGGTTTCCTCGGGCCAGGAGTTGAGAAGAGACAGTGGGAAGAGTTGCTTCTGACCCATGATGTTGAGCTTTGTCTTGGAATATTTGAAGAGTGGTGGTGATGACTGACAGTTGGATTGGGAGGGCTGGGGTCATCTGAAGCCTTATTTACTCACATGTCCAGTGCTTTGGTTGAGAGAATCCAAAATCTCAAAATGCCAAACCATGTGCCTCCATGGAGCCTTTTTACAGAACCAACTTAATGAACTGCATAGTAGCTTTGGTGCAGTCAAATGGCTTACATGATGGCTAGAGTTCCAAGCAGAAGTATTTCAGCAAGCGAAGAGCAAACAGAAAGAGGTGAATTGTTGGAGGAATGCCGCTTGTTGGTTCCCGACTGCTCAGCTCAGAAATAATCACACAGAAACTGTATTAATTAAATCACTGATTGGCCCGTTAGTTTTAGCTTCTTATTTGCTAACTCTTACATCTTAATTTAACCCATCTCCATTAATCTGTGCGTGACCATAAGGTCGTGCCTACCAGCAAAGTTTCAACATGTCTGTCTCTGGCAGCGACTCCATGGCTTCTCCCTGACTCCACCCTTCTTTCTCCCAGCATTCAGTTTAGTTTTCCCCACCCAGCTCTGTTCCCTTATACTCTGCTATAGGCCCAAAGCAGTTTCTTTATTAACCGATGATAGTCACAACATACAGAGGGGAATCCCACATCACCTCCCCTTTTCTGTTAATAAAAAGGAAGGTTTTAACTTTAACATAGTAAAATTACATAAAACAGTTAACATGCAAGAATTACAGTTACAATACTTATATCTATTTTACCTTTTATCATAACTAAGGAAAACTATATTATTACTATCTATTCTTCAACTCCAGAAAAGACTCCAGAATATAATATTACCTAAGAAAACAGAAAGTGCATTGTAAGCTACTTCCAGAACTCTAGAAGTGACAGAGACATCTCACTGCCTGGACAGTCACCCAAAGTTCTTCTGTATCATTGTGGCATCCATCTTCAGCCTATAGGCTCATGCTATCTGGCAGACTTTTCCATGAATCAGGAAATTTCAAAGACAGCTCCACCTATATTGGCAGTTTGTCAGTCACTTTCTTTTGTGTCCTGCAGAATGTCTGGCAGACTCTTTCATGAAGCAGGAACCCCGAAGGATCGTCTCACCTTTAGGCAAGTTTAGCAGTCATTTTTCTGTGGGTCCTGCAGGTCCAGTTTATCAAGCAGTCCAGGCAAGAGCAGTTTCTTGCCCAAATGGCTAACCAATTCCATGAGGAGCTTCTCCAATGCCTGTCATCTTCTTGAAATAGATTGGTGCTGCCAGGAGCAGATGTGTCTCATTGTCATGAAAAGTACTCAATTCTTAAACATTTTTAATGCCATATTTTGTAGTCTTTGTAAGGTTTGAAGAATGCCTATCCACCTGAAATATATCTCTGTACATCTAGAAAATCTAACTGACTACAAGCTTTACTATTATAGATGATTATCTATTAACCTATATTTCTTAATTAGACATTACATTTCTAAATGAGCTGCACAAACACAATACCTTAATCAAGATCAGAAATACATATACACAGTATAACAAAATTGGCCTTAAATTTGTATCAATAAACCAAGATCCATACCAATGCAAATCTCTATATCATATCCCCTTTTAAATGTAAAGAAACATTTATAAACAATATTTGGGAATATGGGCATAGTTTTCTCCATAGTGCTTCCTGCTGACTAGGGGCACTATTAATCAGGTCTGTCATGGTGTATCCTGTGTGCTAGGTTCATCTCAGTCAGCAGTTGGGTGAAGTAATTTTTGAGGAGTGCTCAAGGCAACCTTTTAGGGGTTTTGGTCCATCAAACCATATTAGTTTGGAAGCAATCTACAGGTTCTCATTCTCTGTGGAAACAAAAGAAGAACTTTTTCAAAGCAACATATCCTTAGACACAAATTCTGAAGTCAAGATACCTTTATAATATACATGCTGGTTTAGCTTAGCAGTCCATACAATGAAATGCCTCTCTGTATTTAGCTCCTTCACAATCAAAAAATTAAAAGAAATCACCATAATATACATAAACCAGACTCTCTACCAGCAAAGTTTCAGCATGTCTGTTTCTGGCAGCGGCTCCATGGCTTCTCCCTGACTCCACCCTTCTTTCTCCCAGCATTCAGTTTAGTTTTCCACACCTAGCTATGTTCCCCTATAGCTCTGCTATAGGCCCAAAGCAGTTCTTTTATTAACCAATGATATTCACAGCATACAGAGAGAAATCTCACATCAGTGGATTTTTTTGTTTGTCCGTTTGTTTGTTTGTGATCCAGCTTCAGAACTCACATCTCAACATCCCAAGGATTACCGGCTTGCTTTTCTAGATTTAACAGAGGGGAAGATGGCAGTGGGCATACAGAGACTCACTTAGTCACCCATATGAAAGTATTTTAAAAATGGAACATGTTTTTAAAACACTGACATGCAAAAATACAGAGAAAAATATAAAACTCATCAAAGTGTTTATGATCAATAATTTATACTGTAAAATTCTTGCTAGATTTATTTCAGATCATGTTTTTAAGCAAATACAATGTCACTTTTCAAGAAAGGGCTGTAACCTATTGAGTTATCTGTTTCAGTATACTGCCTACCCAGGTACTTTCCTTTATAATAATAGCCACTATTTTGAAGGTTTCCTAGGTGTTGGGCACTATAATTTTTGAAAGATGCCTCCCCAAAATCATGTTAAGTGAGTCTTAACCATCATCTTCAATTAATACATGGGAGAAACAGAGGCATAACAGCAAATTGTCCATGATCAGGAAGCTAACAGCTCTATTCAACTCAAGAACATGTTTATGTAGAACCTACTACATGACCCTTTGTCTTATTCATAGAACTAAGAATTTAGTAGGAGTCAGTTAATAACCATAAAGAATGTGGGAAGTCAGGTAGCCTAATTCTAGAATGTATGTGCTCAGCCATTGCACAGAACAATTCATATTGTTAATTTGGTTTAATAACTGAGACTTAATAATGTTGGGCCTGAGGGATTATGACATGCTTCACTAAACTTCGTGTTCTCCTTTCCGCCTCCACTGAAATGACTTTTTCTAGCATTCATTGCTTCATGCTTATTTATTTTACTTGTTTCACATTTTTTCCTGGTAGAACTCTCTTGGCAGAAAACAATCTTGTCATACAGAAATTCTAAGCAGACATGTTTAGACTATCATTAATAAAAATAAAGTAGCCTCCTCCCTACAATTAACACTGTTGAGCATGCACTTAAACCTCAAAAATCACCAAGTCTTGATCCATCCATTCTGTATTATAAAGGCACAAGCACGTTTTTATCACTCAGTGCAATAATGGTTGAATGATTTTCTTGGAAACTCTTGAAGTCTGAAGAGAAAATTAAGTGATTTGGGCCGTTGGGGGATATAACTAGATCTTCTATGACTGTTTTACTAGCTTATGCTGCCTGGCAATCTAGAAAAAAAGAGGTTGATATTTTTACTCATGCAAGCATATGACACATGTTTGTGAGGTTCCTATTATGTTCCAGTCTTGGGTTGTGTTTTTATTACCATCAGGTTGTGTCTCTCTCTTGGAATTTAATTTTATGACATAGATATGGTAAGTCTTAATGAAAATGTCAGACTTTGTGTCTTAGAAATAATGACACAGGAAATGAGTTGAGTGCCCCTGTGTGGCAAGCAAATAAAATAGAACAAAGGCTCACTACAAGAGTCTGTGTTTCCTACTCTCAGTCCGCACCTGCTTTCCTTATAGTTTGCTGGCCCATAAAGGGATGGAGAGCAAAGGTTGTCTCCTCTTTCCCCATTGGTGAGTCCTAGTTGGGATTGTTTGGCTTTTTAACAGTTTATTATTTAATCAATGTGCATCAACTCTACAAGAATAAATTTTATTATAACATTTTTATACAAGTATATAATGTATTTTATCATATTCATTTCCCTCACTAGCCTCTCTGTCTCTTGTGTCACTGGTGCCCATCTAAAGGGTAAGTTTCTACATTACCATCTCTTCTGGCCTCTGGGGATACTCACATATATAAATACGTGTGTGCACACACACACGAAAATAAAAAACAAACTTTAAAAGAGAAAGGCAGACAATCATCATGCTGAGAGGATTAGGTCTGCTCTGTTTAAAATCCCCCTTTGCTTCACCTGACTGTGGGGGTACTTTAAGGTCTTCACAATGTAGACCTTCTGCAATTCTCCAGCCTCACAATCCCAGGGTCCCTGCCGTCCCCACCTCCCCACTCAGAAATCTCTACTTGTTGTAATTCTCCATCTTGCATTCTGGGTCATGCCCTGTCTCCTTGCCATTCAGCTCTCCTGTGCCAAATTCCCTCATTCTTGCTTTTAAATCCATCATAAGCACTTACAAGACATGTGTTTTTTGGGCAAAACTGAACCACTCAGTTCCTCAGTATACTACTCCCCAAAATTGGAATGATAATTATTCATTCTGTACAGGATTGCTGTAAGGACTATGACGTAATGCTTACTTAAACATCACAGACAGTCTAGCACACAACATATGTTACAAAAGATATTAAGTATTATCACTACTAGTATCATTATTGTTACTAAACCCTGTTTAGAGCTTACTTCCTCTTAAAAGTCTTGACCATCGCTGTCAATTCCACGCCTATTGGCTCAGTCAATTAACCCCTTCTGCATTTCTCGACTACTGTGCAAATCTCAGCTCTGTCACCTGTTAACAACTGTAAACAAGTCATTTAAACTCTCCAAACCTCAATTTCTTCCTCTGAAAATTGAGGGTGACGATAGCATCATAGTACTGACTGTATAGAGTCCTTGCTGATACTAAAGGAATTTTAGCACCATTCTCTGTACTTACGATAGCCTCAATAAATGATTGCCAATGTTATGATGAAGTGTACTCTGTGGTGGTGAAAAATGTAGAGGTCATTTCTTCTTAAGGCAAGTTGAAGAATGTTCTTGTCTCAAGAAACACTTGGGAGGAATAGATGGCCTCAAGTTTTCACTCCTGGTTTCAATATTTATATTGCATCCCTGACTTGAACTCTACCTAATCCTGCACTTCATACTCTTTTATTATTGTGGGTAACACCTGCTGACTAGGCCCCCACCACACTCTTCACTTCACTACACTTTTATGCCCAATCTATTTTTTTACCTGCCTTAGAAACATGTTTTATACCCCAGTTAAGATATGCCCCTTCTTTGAGATTCGGATTTTAGTGTGTGGTCTCCAGAAGGATGTCCTGAATCCCTGTATTGAGATGGATACCCTATCCAGTGCTCACCTAATCACAGTACTTATGATATGATCGTAACTTTTCGTTTATGGGTCAGTATCTTTAAAAAGAATTTGTTTTCCTTAAGACTCACATCTGTGCAGCTTTATCACTATACGTGTTGGATCTTGCTCACAGTTTGCAACATGATATGTATGCACATTATTTGAACTATACTGGGGCGATCCAGATGTCCCTGAACAAGATCGAGGTTATTGCTAAAATGCCAAGATATGGACAAAGACATTCTAAAACAGCATAGGAAACATCTGGACATTCTTTTGCTGGTAGGAAAAACGGTTAATTTCACCTATGACTCCTGAAAAAGGAAATGGCATTAAACAAAAGTAATCCTCTAAGCTGTTAGAAGCTTAGAGAACACTGCCATCTAGTGATGGAATTCAGAGGTGCTGGAGAACGAAGCTCCGCTTACAGAACGATGAATTGCCAATTTCTCAAAAGAAGGCAGGTGTGTGATTTACATTTCCACTTGATAGATTCTGTTAAATGCGAACAATAAAGGGTTGGGTGCCCCATTTGTTAGTTACCATGTCCTATGCTGTAGCTAGTTACTGATTGGCAAGGGGCACTGTTTCAAGAATAGTCCAGATGGAACGTATTTGATTTTATTGTCACATTCACTGTTAGGCACTTTTTTGTGTGCCCTATTTTTTCCAATGGGAAGTATAGTCGAAACATATCTGTTTTCAGCCATTATACAATATAATTGGACACAAGCTCCATTATAGAATAAGGCATTATTAAATTTGACGCAAGTCATTGACTGGCTGTGTGGTGTTAAACAAACACATTTGTCTGTTTGCCTGACAATTTCTAGTCATCCTGGAATTATTGATACTTTCTGTTGGACTCCCAAGATATTTCCTTTGGGATATGCTGAAATTCTTCTAATATCATAAGGATTACTACAGATATCCTACCACATCACCACCAGCCAACTGTGAATTCTATTTGGAGCCAACTGGATTTGACTTCTGATTTTTGCTCTCTCACTAACTATGTAACTTTGGGAAAGTTAGTAACCATCCCTTTGCTTTCTCATCTGTAAAGAGACTCTTGGAAATGATACCTTTTCCATTCTGCATTTATGAAGATGAGAGAGACACAGAAATCGCTCCAAACAGCAAAGGACATGTAAGTAAATACTCATAGTTTTCACAAGCACTTAACTGTTCCTCCGTTACTTTCCTGACACAAAACAAGAAGACTCAATGATGACGCCATACATACACCACACACATAACATTCAGTGTGCAGTGTGTGTCAAATTCATTTTATACATTCATTTCTTTAGTCTTGAAATTATTATAGTCAGCTCTCAAAAGAATGAATAATGGGTTTCATTATTAAGTTTTCTTGCTTATATGTCATGGTCTCTTGTTCCCCTTCTTCTCTCCAATCTCTCTTAAACTTTCTTCACACACACACACACACACACACACACACACACACACACACACACACACATACATGCACGCACACACAATGTATATTACATTCTATATTTCTCTTACCCTCTGCTTATCCCCTCTCATCTTTTTCTAGACCTGTTCCTCCTCCCTTCGCAAAGTCTTTATTCTGTGTTAATGATATATATGTATATATATTCCACATCTGAGGTGAAACATATTTGTGATTTTGAGTCTGGTTTACTTTAAATAACATGATGATATCCAGTTCCATCAATCTTTCTGAAAATGTCATGATTTAATTCTTCTTTCCAGTTGAATCAAATACACAGGATTTTTTTATGTGTTTCCATATGTGTGTATGCATTCACATACTTGTGAAAAATGGTAGTTAATTGTAATGTAATGCAGAAATAAAAGGAAATTCTTGTAACAGATAATTATTTTCTAAATATTCTAGCTCCTCCATACTAGAAGATCTCAGAGGCCAAGCAGAAACATACAGCATGTATAGAGACACCACAAACACATGACGATCCAAGCAGAGAAGTCACATTACTGACTCACTTGCCATGCACAGTGTTGCTGTTGACAACACGATCTTCACAAATGTTAAGCTACTCTTCAGAGAATTCAGAACATAACAAAGCCCAAATTTCCTTCAATTTACAAGGCAGTTGTATTCCTGGAAATTTCAGTGTATACTAAAACAGTACAAAATACTTAATGTTTATAAAGCAGAATTATGTTCTGGACAAAGTATTATTAACAGACTTGTTTAACTGAATAAACAACTGGTGGAGGTAGCATCAAAAACTGGTTAGAATACAAGGCATTCTTCACTATGCTGAACTGTACAGTATATTGAGGAGATATCGCATCTAAGTGCTCTCCTATAGTGTGAAACCCATCACTGCCTTATGGATACCCTCATGAAATCAGAACCATTAAATTTGGGCCATAGATACATAACATCTGAGAGTGGACACTGATACTCATTTTTGTCTAGAAGAGAAGAACACAAGGATGGAGTCTAAGCAATCAGGGAATGTGGAACTGGACTTCAAAACCTGTGTATCTCATTGCATTTGATTCTGGTAAGGCATGTAAGGGTACCAGCATGGGGAAAGACTGCTCAGTTGATGTGGGATTCCCCTCTGTATGCTGTGAATACCATTGGTTAAATGGTATTGAGCAAAATTATTTGGTTTATTTTTAGGTTTATTTTTACTTGAATTTTGAATTACATACAGAAAAGGGCATTATGAACATTTTAGTGCATAATAGTCTTTGAAAGTCCTAATTGGGCCTTGACAACTGTGCTGCAAATTCTGCATGTGCTATGTTCTGAGTTTCCAGAGTCCCTCTCCAGCCACCAGCTCATACAATTGTGCCACCTAGTGGTATTGTACTAGGAAGATTGTGGTTTTTAAAAGTTTTTTTAATACACTCTTTTCTCATTTTGCATAGCTATCCCTGTTCCCACTTCCTCCCACCTTCCATCCACCCCACTCTCCCATCCACTCCTCAAAAAGGGTGAGGCTTTCCATGGAGAGCCAATAAAGTCTGAGACTTCACTTTGAGGCAGGACCAAGGCCCTCCCCCTATGTCTAGGCTGAGCAAAGTATCCCTCCAAAAAGAATGCTTTTTAACCTGCTTGATTTCCTTCATTTAGGGGGCAGTGAGGCAGGGCGGTTTACATCCAGAACTGCACTTGTGTAATAAAGAGGAGAAGAGCCCCTTTACACACAGAAGCCATCTCATGGTCACGGGCAGGGAAAATGAAGCTATGCAATTGAGATTTTGGGAAGATGCATCTTACTTTTGCAATCTAAAGAAATGCTTCACACCCAGTCATCTTTGCTATTCTACTTGTAGCTTTAACAACTAGGGATTTCTCCCAATACTCTACTGTTATTTTTTTTTGTGTGTGTGGTGTGGGTGATGGGACACAGGGCCTTGCATATGCTATGAAACTACAACTGAGCAATCTTCCTATTATCTGGTGCTTAAATGGGGAAACTGAATTTATGGTCTAGCAATATGTGTGCTTCTTTATCACACATTTAATAAGGTGATTTATTGAAAATAGCCTTTCCCCCCAACATAATATATCCTGATTACAGTCTCCCTGTCCTCTACTTCTCCTGATTGTTCCCAATCACCCCTTCTGTCCAGATCCACCCCCTTTCTGTCTCTCATTAGAAAACAAACAGACTTCTAAGGAAGAATTATATAACATAATATAGGATAAAACAAAAACTAATAACCTGAATAGGACAAAACAGACAAACAGAGGAAAAGAGCCCAAGAATAGAAAGAAGAAACAGTTATAGACACAGAGAGAGACTCACTCATTCGCACACTCGGGTACTCCTTAAAAACACTAAGCTGAAAGCCATAACATATACACGAAAATATAAAGGTTGGGTAAAAAGATATACATATGGAGCTGGAAAGATGGCTCAGTGGTTAGGAGCACTTGCTGCTCTTCCGGAGGACCCAGGTTCAACTCCCAGCACCAACATGGCAGCTCACAACTGTCTGTGACTCCAAGACCCAACATCTTGACATAGACATACATGCAGCCCAAACACCAATACACATTAAAAATTATTAATATTTTAAAAGATATACATATATAGATCATCTGCATATCATCTATTTATATTATATTCATCACAGTAGCTAAATTATAGTTACGAATTATGTGTGTATGTATAAATATATAAGATTATAAATGTGTGTATGTGTATATAGTTATATGTAATAAGTTACATATAGTAAAATAAGATAAAAATTATAAATTAGCTAAAAAAATTCATGTCATGACTTTATGATGCCATTGTTGTCTATCTAGTACTGGGCATGGACCCTGCCCTTAAGAATAGTTTGTTTCTGCTGGGTGGTTTTGGCTCACACCTTTAATCTCGGCACACATGAGGCAGAGGCAGGTGGATTTCTGAGAGCTTGAGGCCAGCCTGGTCTGCAGAGGGAGTTCCAGGCCAGGCCAGGGATACACACAGAAACCCTGTCTCGAAAAACAAAACAGAACAAACAAACAAAAACCCAGGAAGGATAGCTTACTTTCCCAGTGAGACTCCTTGGAGGAAACTAAATTTTCGTTTGCAAGGAGTTACCAATTGGAGATAGCGTCTGAGTCTGGGATGTGGGCATGTGTCCATTTCTCCTTTGAAAGCTCTAGGACAGCATATGAAACAAACTTGTGCAAGCCCTTCACATGCTTCCTCAGCCTCTGTGAGTTCATACGGGCTATGAACCTTTGGATTTAGAGGACCTTGTTTTTTTTTTTTTTTTTTTTTTTTTTTTTTTTTTTTTTTTTTTTTTTTTTTTTTT
>PVIU01028664.1:0-18645 GCA_004026605.1 Ondatra zibethicus
TTAAAATATATAAACCACATTTTGATTTAATAATGTGATATGAATATTTTATTTTTATTAATTATTATTGTTTGTGTGTATATGTTGTATGTGTGTGTGAATGTGGTCATATATATTGGAGGTCAAAGACAACTTTGGAAAATCAATTTTCTACTTCCATCATGGATTCTGGGAATCATGTAGTGGCATTTCATTTGTATTTTAATAAATAAAGCTTGTCAGAAGATCAGAGAATAAAACAGCCCCGCTGGTCAGCCTTACAGACCAGGCAGTGGTAACGCACATCTTTATTCCCAGTAGCCACACTAGTTTGGCATAGAAACCAGGCGGTGCATGCCTTTAATCCCAGTGGTGCATGCCTTTAAGCCTAGCACTGGAGAGGAATATAAAACGGGAGGAGACAGCTCATAGGCTCAGTCTCATTCTGAGATTCCTGGAGGCAGGATCAATATTTCATACCGAGGTCTAGGTAAGAGCCTGTGGGTGTCTGTGTTGCTTTTTAGACCTTCAGACTGAACCTCAATATCTGTCCCTGAGTTTTTGACATCAGGATTAGCAACAAGCACTTTTACTCACCAAGTTATCTATGGTGGTTTAAATAGAAATGGCCCCTAAAGACTCATGTGTTTGAGTGCTTGACTCATATGGAGTGGCACTATTAGGAGGTGTGGCCTTGTTGGAGTAAGTGGGGCTTTGCTGAAGGAAATGTGTCATTACTGAGAAGGGCTTTCAAGTGTCATGTATTCAAGCTAGGTCTAGTGTGTCTCAGTCTCCTGCTGCCTGCAGAGCAAGAGATACAACTCTCAGCGCCTTCTCCAGCACCATGTCTGCCTGCACGCTGCCATGCTTCCCATCATGATGAGAATGAACTAAATCTCCTGAACTGTAAACCAGTTCCAATTAGATGTTTACTTTTATGAGAGTTGCTGTGGTCCAGAGATGGCTGACCTGAGCTAGTCGGAGCTCACCAAATATGGACTGATAGCTGGAGAACCTGCATAGGACTGAACTAGGTCCTTTGAATGTGGGTGACAGTTCTGTGGCGTGGGCAGTCTATGTGGTTACTTGCAGTAGGACGAAGATCCCCAGTGCATGAGCTGGCTTTTTGGAGCCCATTCTGTATGGAGGACTACCTTGCTCAGTTGAGACACAGGGGGAGGGTCTTGGTCCTGCTTCAACTGGTTATGTCGGATTTTATAGACTCCCCAAGGGAGGCCTTACCTTTTCTAAGGAGTGAATGGCAGGTTGGGTGGGGGAAGGTGAAGGAGGAAGTGGGAGGAGGGGAGGGAGGGGGTACTGTGGTTGATATATAAAATGAAAAAAACTTTTAAATAAATTTTTTTAAAAAAAGTTTCTGTTGTTATGGTGTCTCTTCACAGCAGTAAAACTAACTAGACACCATCTCACTAGCTAGAGTATGAATTTTATTTTTTCTACTTTTGAGATAGGTTCTTACTATGCAGCCCTGGCTAGCCTGTGACTGACTACACAGAGAAGTTGACCTCAAACTCATAGATATGTAATTCTCCCGGCAGCTGGGATTACAGGCATCACTACCATGCTGGTTTATGAGGTGCTAGGGATCCAACCCAGGGCTTCCTGGATGCTACACAAACACCCAACCAATTGAACTGCATTGCCAGTTAATGGCTGTGTATGCTTCCTTAATCTAAGTCTCAATTAGACAATATTCAATTTTTCCCAGTTTTGTACTATAAGAAACAAATACTTGTGCATATATATCTCCCTGTGGATGATGGATTACTAGAACTTTAAGCTTAGTTAAAATCTTGAACACACACACACACAGTACCTCACAATGTTAAATGAGAACCAGGGCTAGGCTATAGCTTTGAGTGTGAGAGACAGGGCCCAGGTCTCTTGATGATTACACAAAAGATGAGAATTCAAGATGCAAGTCTGACCTTCTGGGGTTTACTGAAGTGATATTTTTAAAAGGTTAAATAAGAAAACAAGAAAGAAGACAATTTGAACCTCAGCCTCTCCTAATCTGAGCTTGAGTGCTTGCAGTCCAAGCTCACATTTCCCTAGTCCTACCTTAATATCAGCTCTCAAAACAAATGTGTACCCACATACTTACAGCATGGTAGTCAATAAAAAAAACATTATCTTTCTATTCCTGCTCCATCCTTATCTTTTGAAGTACTTAGCATTGGTGTATATCAAGTCATCCTGAAATTCTAACCTCCATGAGTTCCCTTTTGGGGTCCCAGGTCGGATATATACCTTGGCTTATGTCAGACAGACGACTGAAAAATAATTTTAGTCTACACATAAAGATGACCTGATTTCCATCTGGTGGGGCAGTTTCATGCAAACAAGGTATTTAAACCAGAGTCCCCAGGGGACAAAGGGAAGGAGAAGGTGACAAAAGGAGAATTCATACAAAGTGCAGCCAGCAGCAGTGGAATGCACGGCGAGTGAGAAGGAAGCTGCCTAAACAGGGTCCGCAGCTGCACAGGAAGAGCTGCTGTGGGAAGGGGCATAACACTTTTCTCTAAGTGACGGGAAGCTACTCAAAGTTTTTAAACCTGAACAAAATGTGATTTATTAGATCTATATTCGTGACAGCCAAATTCCATAGTAAAAGAAAAGGCAAAATGTTAGTGTCTATTTATTAGTGAAGAAATGGAATATTCCCACTCATTTCCCATCTCTATGTGTTCTCAAGAAGCTGGAGTGGAAATTATTAGCTCCAAGATCATCTATAATGAACTATGGAGGGACATACAATGAGTTTAGTTGGCTCCTGGGTCAAACGGACAGCACTCATAGCAAACTAGTAACTATGTTAATGACGACCCCTGATGCAGAAAGGCTTTGTTGGGCCCATCTCAATGTCATCAAAGATGTTCAGCCTTGGGCTGTGCTGGAAATGGGTTTTTGGTGCCTGTGTTTCTGTGTGTGCTGCTGGCTACACTGGTTTGAGCATCTGAACGCTGTTTGCAGTTTACAGTATTTATAGAGTGGCAGGAAGTAAAAATCTTGTGAATATCTCTGTGTTCTGAAAAAAAAAACTGGTCAAAAGCAGAAGGCAACACGAAAACATTACTTTTCAGTTCTAATTTTGGCATCTGAATGATATTCAAAACAAAATCATAAACACATAAGAAAAATAGAGTAAAATAGCGATTATGCTGTGCTACTCCAGGCTTAATTGTGGACTTTACAAAGCCTATGAGGAAGGCTATAATTTTAATCTCCCCACCAAATACATGATTCCCTGGATTTTGTAACAGCTCCTTTGAGGTCATCTGTGGAAGGTGAAATTATTGGTCTAATTTTGGTCTGCTGGTCACAGAATAGAACAGTGTTGGTGGCAACCCCACAGGCTGTCAAACACAAAGTCACACTTGCGTACGAAATCTTTAGGCATTCTTAGGGTAAAGTTCAGATATTGTACATAAATGTTTTAAAATGAGAGGAACCCATGTGGGTGTGCTATTCTAACCGTTGCTGATTTTGAACTCACAGAGTGAGATCATTTGGGTTTTGTCCTCTCTCTGATTCTATTCTTATATTTGACATGTAGGGACACCAATTTTTAAAAGTATGTATGTGTGTGTGCAGGTACTAGTCTAGAAAAGGGTATTGGATCCCCGGGACATGAAGGTGAAGGCTATGAACCACCCGGCATGGATGCTAGGAACTTCACTCAGGTCCTCTGAGAGTTCAGCCAGCACTCTTAACCCCCAAGCCATGGCTCCAGTCCATCACCATTTCCGGTTTCCCTTGTCTGGACAGTCTGGCCCTTCACTCTGTCTCCCGATCTGCTTCATGCCTTGTGGTTCCTAACTCTTGTTGTGGTTCCTGCTGTTCTGTTCACAAAGGTCAACCACTGACGCTGAAGTTCAGTCCAGAGTCTTGGGATTTTATCACCTGTGCTCTGGTACCACGTTGCTGCCACACCAGGCTCCGTTTTCCTGATGGGCACAAAGCAGACCGGGCAGGTGCAGAGTTCTTCACTGTCGTCATCTGCATCTCTCACAACAAGGAATGTAATTATTGTAATGGCAGTAACTGGAGATATAATTAAAGGAACACAATCCAAAAATATGCAGTGTTTTGTGGTACTGTTGTGACATCACAGATGCTGACAACATCACAGTTTATTTGTGTTTGATGTTCTAATTTGGCCTAACGCCCCACAACTGCCTGTCAGTGCAGTTACTGTCTCCTCCTCCTTTCTTCTTCACGTTTCTGAGATGGCCTCTCTATGTGTCCTCGATAGTCCTGGAACTCACTTTGCACATCCGGTTGGCCTTGAACTCAGAGAGATCCTCCTGCTCTGGCTCTAGAGTGCTGGGATTAAAGGTGTGCACCACCGTACCCAGCTCCAGTTTTGCTTTAATCACTATGAAATTCATATTTGAAATCTTTTCACCCTCTGAGAGTGTCTGGAGCCTTCTTTGCATCCCTTTCTTTTTCTTCCTCGTTTCTTACTCCTCCTTCCCTGTCCCCCCCTCTCCCTTCTTTTCTCCCTTTCTTCCTTCTTTCCATGCTTTCATTTTGTTTTACTTGCTTGCTTTTCCTCCCCCCTTCTTCTCTATTTTTTTCCTGTTTGTATTTTGAGATAGGGTTTTTTCTGTGTAGCTCAGGCTGGTCTGGAAGCCACAACTCCCCTTCTTTAGAGTTCAGATCTTATGTGCTGTGATTACAGACCTATGTAAATTTTTTCTTTTTCTATTTTTTGTGTTTTTTTTTTTTTACTGTTTTTATTGAACTATACATTTTTCCCCGCTCCCCTTCAGAACTGGCTGTTGCTCTGGTTCCTTAGTCCCCATAGGCAGAGTCCAGAATAGATCTGATTTATACTGGATGACTCACAGGCCATTGTGATGCAAACAGTGGGTGCTTAGCAGAACCTGAGATGCATGATTGGAGGCCTGGGTTCCAGTCCTGACTCAGCAGCAACGCTCTGCCGAATCCAATGATTGATGATGGAAAATCTTGCCACATTTACTAACTTCTCCACAACAAAAATTCTCAAGAGGAAACATGATGTGACCTAGGCATGGTGTCCCACACACCTATACTCTCAGCACTCAGGAAACTGAGGCAGGAGGATTGCCACAAGTTTGAGGCTATCCTGCAAGAGGTAGTGAGTATAATGCCATCCAGGGATACACTTGGAGAGACATGAAAAAAAAAAAAAAGAACGAAAGAAGGAAGTCTGTCTGTCTTCGGAGCAGTGATTTCTCTGACTAGGAATAGTGAGGAACAGAGCTCTGGAGGAGGTCACAGTAGAAGAAGTCAGACAAGAGGCAGTGAGAATTATGAAAGAAGCTTGAGATATGACTGAAGGTGATTAAAGATGCCTAACTGGAAACTCTTTCCTTCTTCTAAAAGACAGAAGGAAAAAACAAAACAAAACAATACTCACCTCACATGGACTCGTGAGAGCTGAAACAGTTAAGCAAAAAGGGCAATGTTAGAGAAACTACAGCTTCTGACGTCCAGTTACACCACAGTGCCCTTGCTGACAATGACAACATGGCACTGGCTCAGAACAGGTACCAACAGGATAGGATGGAGATCCAGAAATAAGTCTGCATGGCCACAGTCATTCCATCTTCCACAGAACTGTCAGAAGAAAGGCCATATCCTAGAGAAAAAGAAGACATCTTCAGGGAATGATGCTTAGACAATCAGACTTTTTCAGGAGGGGAATGAAGCTATATCCATATTCTAACCCTATACCAATATTAATTCAAAATGAATCAAAGATCATGTGGCTGCTGGGAGCCAAATTCGGTTCCTCTGAAAGAACAAAATCTCTCTTAATCACTGAGACACATATCCAGGCCCAAATCCAATTTTATTATGAAAGACAGTGTTTTCTTTGCTTTATTTAAAAGTATTTTTAATTCTGCAGCACTATGGAGCCACAGGAAACTGCGAAGATGCTGCAGAGGAGTAATGCATATTCATCACTCACCTTTCCCCAAAGGTCACACCTTTCATAATTACAGAACAATCTCAACACTAGGAATTCAGTATTGTTACTTTAATAATTCTATGTCATTTTACCACGAGTACATCACATGTGTATAGAAACCACAACAGCAAGGAACAGTATAATTTCTGAACCATGAATTTCATCGCTATACCAGCATTTTATAGTCCTGTTTAATATCCTTCCCATAGATGTGATAATACACTCTGATCCAAAGCAACTTAAGGGGAGGAAAGGGTTTTTTTTATCTTATACGTACAGCCCACCATTGAGGGACATCAAGGCAAGAACTTAAGTAGGAAGTAGGCAGATCTGCTTGCTCTTCCACACAGCATGACCTCCCACCACTGGATTCACTTCTCAGCTGAGGAGATATAATAGGAACCATGGAAGATGCTGCTTCCTAGCAGCAGAATGGTTTATACTCAGATAGCTTTCTTATATAGCTTGGGTCTAGCTCCCCAGGGATTAGTGCTGCCTACAGGGAGCTGGGCCCTCTTATATCAATTAGTAATCAAGGCAGTCCCTCACAGACGCGCCCACAGGACATCTTGGTCTAGGCAGTCTCTCAGTTGAGTCTTCTCAGATGACTGTAGGCTGTGTCAGGTTGACAATCAACGATAATTAGGCAGATCCCAAGAAAGCCATATAGAATTCTACTAGGTGCTCTTTAGGCTTTGGTAGCCACAGCTTTCTTTCAGTCTCTGTTCATCTGTTTCAAGGAGCCAGAAATTCCTGCAAACAGAACCCTAAAGGTTGAACTTGGAGCATGACTTCTTTTTAGCCAATATGATGATATTGAGATCCATTCAAGTAGCTGCACACATCTCTAATATTGTGTTTTCCAGATAGGCACAATCCTACCTCTAAGCAAGATGCTAATTGCAATTAGTGTCTTCTCCGAGGAAGGAAATCAATTTTCTTCAATGTAGTCACAGTGGGTATATCAACCATACTCCAGCTTAGGCCCATGATCAGAAATAGTTGATCAACACAAAGTGTGTGTGTGTGTGTGTGTGTGTGTGTGTGTATGTGTGAAGAGAAAAAGAACATGAATTTGTGTGGGTAGGGAGCAGGGTCTTGGACGTGTAGGAAGAAGGAGAGGATATGATCAAAGCACATTGCATGAAAAAAATTTTAAGCAAAAATCAAGTTCCAGAAAAAAATTGATGTTGCTAATTTCTCTCACTTCTGTTTTAGTTTTATTTCTTTTTATATGCCATATATTTACTTGTATATTTATTTAATGTGTAGATATATCTTGCCTGCATGTATGTATATGTACCACCTGTGTGCCTGGTGCCCACAGAAGCCAGAAGAAGATGCCAGATCCCTGAAACTGGAGCTACAGACGGTTGTGAGTGTGGGTACTAGGAACCAAACCTGGGCCCTCTGCAAGAGCAACAAGTATTCTTAATCTCAAACTTCTTGACATATTGTATTTCATTTTCTTTCAGTTTCTTTTATGTTTTAATTTTCTCTTAGACTACTTTAGAAATTTATTTTTATTTTTAAATTCATTTATTTATTTAGATACAGGATCATCCTATGCCGCCCTGGCTAGCCTAGAAGTTGCCATGTGGATAAGAATGTCTTGAATCCGCAGGGGTACACCTGCCTCTGCCTCCTCAGGGTTGGACTTAAGGTTGTGTGCCATTGCACCCAGTCCCTTTTTATAACTTAAAAAAGATTTAAATAAAACCAGAAACACCTACAAGACTGTCTTCCAACATTTGCATTTTTTTACAGCAGTCCTGTCTGTGACAGCCAAGTAACTTTCCTGTGTCTTAACATGTGCCTCCCAACCCTTGTTGTCAGGTGGTCATGTGGATTGGTAAATCTATGAATATGTTTTTCAGCCCAAAGTGCAGACAATCAGGGCATTGCCTTAGCTGGGCCTGCTGCACTGCAGGTTCGGAGACCCTGCCGTGAGAAAGGGAAGCAGAAGCACCGGAGCAGGTGTCGGGGGAAACCCATTTACTAGCATTTTTCAAATGGAGAGAAAGGTTCCCTGTGCTTTTTACACAGCTATTACCTGCAGCTAAAACAATTGTAACCAGGCGTGAACCACCACTCTGGATGCTTTTTTTTTTTTCCACATGTGACAATAAGCATGCTAGGAGACAGGTGAATTACGGGGAAGATTCTTAGCACACAGCCATGTTTGGTTAAATGGTTAATAGACAGCATGACCCAAGCATAAATGTAAATAAAAAACACTAGTAAATAAATACCTCCCTCCATCCACAGTTAACTGTGCAAAAGAGCAAGAGTGGACAATTAACACATACCATACTATGTGTCATTCCTCACAGTGTGAAGTTTTACACTGCCCTGCCCAGGCCCCCCAAGCCCCAAATTATCCTTTGTGCAGTGTATGTATGCAAGCTTCATATGCCCCTTGCCTGTTAGGCGCATAGTAGCTGTCTTGGTCATCAGATCTTCAGCGTTTTCAAGTAGCTGTAGTCTTATTTAAGAATGGCTTTGTGATGATTGGGGCTATTGTCTACTTCTCACAACCTAGGGTGAAAGGGGAAGAGAATCTCAATTGAGGAACGGACTAGATTGCAATGGCCTGCTGGCATGTCTGCGGGGAATTGTCCTGATGGCTGTGATCTAGGTGGTCACTCCAACGTGGGAAGTTCCATCCGCTGGGGAGATGGTCCTAAGGGAGGAAGCTAGCTGAGCATGCACCTGCCAGCCGCTGTGCTCTCCGTGGGTCCTGCTGCACTGCTGCTGTAGTGCAATGATTCTTCGTTTGAAGGTGATGCTGTGTGGAAGAGCAAGGAGGCCGTCTTTCAAGTCCCCACCATGACTTCTCTCAGTCATGGACTGTGACCTGGAATTGTAAGCTGACATGAAGCTTTCTTCCCCTAGGGTTCTTTTTATCAAGGTATTTGTCACGGTATCATCAGAATGACAGTAGAAAAGGGCCCAGGCACAACAGCTATAACACTGGCCTCAGATGTGCAGAGGCAAAGCCATAATTTATCACCTTTAAGTGCAAAAGTGTAAGTTCTTACTTAGTTAAAAAAAAAGGGAAAATCACATTGTTGAGGTTGCTGAGATATTTAATAAGAAACTGTGAAACTCTGAAGAGGGATAAAATTTAGCTATCATGTCAGACTGCAGAAACAAAGTCATCATTTGTAGTAGGTGTTCAGGCAAGAGGTAAAACTCATCAAATTTGAGTATGTCTTTGTATAACTAAGAAGCAAGTGTCTCTGGGACTGGAACTCTGTGGGTTGAGTGCTCCAGCAGCATGTAGGAAGCCCTGTGGCCGAGTGCTCCACAGCATGTAGGAAGCTGTGTGGCCGAGTGCTCCAGCAGCATGTAGGAAGCTGTGTAGCCGAGTGCTCCAGCACCATGTAGGAAGGTGTGTGGCCGAGTGCTCCATAGCATGTAGGAAGCTGTGTGGCCGAGTGCTCCAGCACCATGTAGGAAGGTGTGTGGCCGAGTGCTCCACAGCATGTAGGAAGCCCTAGGCTTGATCCCCATCCCTGAGTAAACTGGGTATGGGGAGCTCATGCATTTGGAAAGTGTAAGCAGCACAACTAGAAGTTCAAGGTCATACTCTTCTACAAGCAAGTTTGAGGCTAGGCTGGGCTAACTGAGAATCTGTTTCACAGATAAGTAAAGATGGGTTGAAGAGATGGCTCAGCAGTTAAGAGCACTGGCTGCTCTTCCAGGGGACTTGGGTTCAATTCATAGAATCTACATGACAGCTCTTAACTGCCTGTATGGCCATTTCCAGGGGGTCCAGTGCCTTCTTCTGGCCTCCCTGGTCACCAGATACACAGAGATTCACAGACAAACATGCAGGCAAAACACCCACACACATAAATAATAAAAACAAATAACTTAGGTAACTAAAAATAAATAAATGACTATATGAGCAAATAAGAGAATGAGTAAAAGTCTATGTGGTTACCCCATCTTCTTTTTCTTGATTTTACTGAGCATTTTTCTCTGCTCCCCTCCCTTTCTCTCCTTTCCCCTTCTATCCTCTCCCATGGTCCCAATTTGCTCAGGAGATCTTGTCTTTTTCTACTTCCCATGTAGATTAAATACATGTATGTCTCTCTTATGGTCCTCATTGTTGTCTAGGATTGTGAATTGTAAGCTGATTTTTCTTTGTTTTATGTCTAAAAGCCACTTATGAGTGAGAAGATATTATATTTGTCTTTCTGGGTCTGGGTTACCTCACTCAATATGGTGTTTTCTAGATCCATCTTTTTGCCTGCAAATTTTAAGATGTCATTATTTTTTTCTGCTGTGTAGTACTCCATTGTGTGAATGTACCACATTTTCCTTATCCATTCTTCAGTTGAGGGGCATTTAGGTTGTTTCCAGGTTCTAGCTATGACAAACAAAGCTGCTATGAACATAGTTGAGCACATGTCCTTGTGGTATGATTGAGCATCCTTTGGAAATATACCCAAAAGTGATATTGCTGGGTCTTGAGGTAGGTTGTTTCCTAATTTTCTGAGAAATTGCCATACTAATAGCCAAAGGGGCTGCACCAGCTTGTACTCCCACCAGCAATGCAGGAGTGTTCAATTTAACCCACAACATCTTCAGCTAAGTTGTCATCAGTGTTTTTTATCTTGCCCATTAATATAGGTATAAGATGGAATCTCAGAGTTGTTTTGATTTGCATTTCTCTGATGACTAAGGATGTTGAACATTTCCTTAAGTGTCTTTCAACCATTTCAGATTCCTCAGTTGAGAGTTTTCTGTTTAGGTCTATACTCCATTTTTTTAATTGGATTATGTGATCTTTTGGTGTCCAATTTCTTGATTTCTTTGTATATTTTGGAGATCAGACTTCTGTCTGATATGGGGTTGGAGGAGATCTTTTCCCATTTTGTAGGCTGCCTTTTCGTCTTGTTGACCGTGTCCTTTGCTTTACAGAAGCTTTTCAGTTTCAGGAGGTCCCAATTATTAATTCTTTCTCTCAATATCTGTGCTACTGGGGTTATATTTAGGAAGTGGTTTCCTGTGCCAATGAGTTCAAGTGTATTTCCCACTTTCGCTTCTATGAGGTTCAGTGTGGCTGGCTTTATGTTGAGATTTCTGATCCATTTGGACTTGAGTTTTGTGCATAGTGATAGATATAGATCTATTTTCATTCTTCTACATGTTGATATCCAGGTATGCCAGCACCATTTGTTAAATTTGCTTTTTTTTCACCATTTTATATTTTTGCTTCTTTGTCAAATTCAGGTGTTCGAAGGTGTGTGCATTAATACTGGGTCTTCAATTGGGTTCCATTCATCCTCCTGTCTGTTTTTATGCCAATACTAGGCTGTTTTCAGTACTGTAGCTCTGTAGTAGAGTTTGAAGTCAGGGATTGTGATGCCTCCAGAAGTTCTTTTATTAACAGGATTGTTTTGGCTATCCTGGGTGTTTTGCTTTTCGTATGAAGTTGAGTACCATTCTTTCGAGGTCTGTGAAGAATTTTTCTTGGATTTTGTTGAGTATTGCACTGAATCTGGAGATTGCTTTAGGTAAGGTAACTTCCAATTTTTTGTTTGTCTTTTCCTCAATTTCTTTGAGGGAATTTTTTATTTACTCTTTAAGGGCCTCAAACATTCTCCTAAAGTTATTATTTTGGGACATCTTCTGTTTCATCTATATTTGGTTGTTCAAGTGTTGCTGTTGTAAGTTCACTAGTTTTTATTGCTGTTGTGTTGTTCTTTGTGGTATTGCATGTGTTCTTACCTTGTCTACCCATCTTTTCCTCTGATTGGTGTAATTGGGGCTGTCTGTGACTCTGGTGATCATTCTTCCAGATGCCAGTGGATCCAAGGCTCAAATGGTTACTACTCATGGTGCAGTCAGTGCCACTGTTTCAGTCACCCCATTGGTCACTCTGTGTTCCTGGAGGGTTGTTTGGGGCTCCCTGGGTTTGCTCTGTTCCTGTGAAGTTCACTGTCTCAGGCATGTTCCAGCCTAGGTTGCTGACTCAATCCTGTTACTGTAAATATCCCTGGTCTGGATCTGCTCCTGAACAGGTCCCTGGCTTGGGGTTGGTCCCTCAAAGGTCTCTGGCTCTAATCTATTCCCTTGGAGGTCCCAGACTTGGGTTTTCCTGGAGGCTCAGGCCTACTTTCTCAGAGATCCCAGACTCACACCCAGACCTGGAGAGGTCCTGGCTCAGGTCTATACCCTTGGAGGTCTCAGTCTCAGGCCAAGACCTGCAAAGTCTTTGGTTCTGGCCTATTCCCTCAGAGGTCCCAGACTTGCACCTAGACCTGCAGAAGTCTCTTGTTTCTGCCTACACCCTTGGAGGTCCCAGACTCATGCTCAGACCCACAGAGTTCTCTGGTTCTGGTCCACTCACTCAGCGGTTGCTCCCCTGTACCAGTTCCTATGGAGTTTGCTGCCTCAGGCCTGCTCTGGTCTAGGTTGCTGGCTCAGTCCTGTTAATTGTCCCTGGTCTGGATCTGCTCCTGCTCCTGTGGAGTTTGCTGACTCAGGCCTGCTCTGGCCTAGGTCACTGGCTCTGGTTACCTTTTCTTATGATAAGGCTGTGTCCTACTAAATTCGGTGACTCTACAGCTTAGTGGTATGTGTGTGTGTTATAGTCCTTGGCACTTGCTGCTGTTGAGAGGGGCACCTTTGAGCTGAATAACAGTGGCATGAGAAGCATCACAGAGCACTAGCGCAGAAGACCATCATGGTCTGTGGTGGCCTGAAAGAACATGGCCCTCAAAGGGAGTGGCATTAATGGGAAGTGTGACCTTGCTGGAGTAAGTGTGGTCTTGTTGGAGGAAGTGTGTCACTGTGGAGGTAGGCTTTGAGGTCTCATTTATGCTTAAGCTATGCCCAGTGTATAATTCTCAGTTCCTTCTCCAGTACTGTGTCTGCCTGCATGCCACCATGTCCACTATGATGATAATGGATTGGACCTCTGAAAGTGTAAGCCAGCCCAGTTAAATGACTTTAAAAGAGTTGCAAGAGTCATGGTGTCTCTTCATAGTGATAGAAACCCTAAGTAAGACAGGGTCAAAGGCCAGAACCTCCACTTAATCCTTAGACAATGAGTTTCTATTGGCCCTTCACTATTCTTACTTCCCTTGATGATGTATTTTGCTGCATGTTGTGAAATGCAGGTTCAGTCAGTGAGGATTTTATAAAGGAACATTGTGAGATCTTTTCTTTTCTTCTTTTTTTTTTGAGAGGGTTTCCTTCTGGAGCCCAATCTGGCCTAGATCTCATAGTTGCTTTCCTGCCTCAGACTCCCAAGTGCTAGAGTTGTGTCACCACACCTAGAATTTTTTCTTTGTATTGTTATTTATTGCTTCCTGCTGCAGATTGCCTCATATAAATGGAAACCCTTGGGAAGCAAGGGGCTTCTTTTCTTTTGGAAATACAACAGCCATTGTGAGTCACATGACTAGGAGCAAGAACTCTGAGGAAGGTAAAGTGGAGAGTGAGAAAAATTCGAATCCTTGATGGTACTGAACCTGAGGTTTACCAACAGTGGGCCTTAGCACATAGCATATGTGCCACATTTGAACCCTAAATCTTCACTTGAGAGGTTATTGAACTGTCTGCTACAGGTGTTATCTAGAAAAAGGACTGAGCCCTGGGACAAGTTTCTGCAACTACCCCAGCAAGGTTTGAGTTAGAAAAAAGTCAGTAGACTTAGAACTAATGATAGTGGTGGTGGTGGTGGTGGTGGTGGTGGTGTGTGTGTGTGTGTGTGTGTGTGTGTGTACACATGTGCGTGCACGCGCGCGCGCGCACACACACAGACACTCACACACAAGAACACATGTAGAGCCTGCTGAGGCCAGAAGAGGGTGCTGGATCTCCTGGAGATGGTGTTAGAGTGGCACTGAGACGGAAACCCTGGCCTCTGAAGGAGCAGCACGCACTATGAACTATGAGCCATCTCTCCAGCCCCCCAGACTATTCTTTCAATGAAAGCTTAGGGAGGGAAGCTCGGCCGCCTGTGTTGCATCTCTATTGGCTGTAACAAGGTGAAGCTTTGGGATAGGTTGCTAGTCCACAAGCAGACACGACTGTCGCTACTGGGCGGGTTGGGCTTCATGGGTTAGAAAGTGTTCAGTCCACAAACACTGCTCATAAGAGTGTGGTAGCAAAATGGTGAGATGTAGCTAGGCATAATATTTTGTTGTCTTTTTCCTCAGAGCTTCTAACTGATGTCACTTCCCTCTCCATTTCTCTTCTCTGTCTTCCAACTCTTATAATGAAACGTAATGGATACCAGAAAATTTCTTTTACTACACGTGTTAAATTCTCTATATTATTGTAGTTTTGTGATTTGAGTTTTCTTCCCTACGCAGTCAAATGTAACATTACTGGTGAAATATGTTAATACATTAGACTTGAAAACACACACACACACACACATACATTAAATGTAAAAATAGAAATGTTCCTGTGAAAAGCTTGGCACTCAGTGCTTATTATTAATCTTAGTGTCTCTTGTACTTAATGAATCTAATGCGTATCACTTAGTTACACAGTGATGAGAGGACTTCCCACACTCCAATAGCACCAATAGCCTGCTTTTATCTGCAGCTGCTCTGTTTATGTTCTGGCCTTGGGTGAGGTCAGTGGCAGACAGTGCACTGCTGAGTGGAGGCTCCACAAGGACATCAGGAGCTGCTAACCTAACTGTTCCATGCAAGTGCTCATCCAGGGTGCCTAGAACCACCTGAAAGTGGCTCCATGTACAGACAGTCTGGGCTTCATTTCATTCAGTTTGTACAGCGAGCACAGCCAACCTGTCATAGGGAATAACCACAGCTCACCAGATGGAAGGATTGGGTCACCATGCCAGCCGCACTCCAGTTTCTAATGACACAATTGCTAGAAGTAATCTTCCTATCACAGTGTCCATTATGCTCAAAATAAAAAGTCCTGGGTGATCCAGAGGAATTCTTTGCTTAGGAACAAATTAGTGAAGTCATGCCAGGTGAGCATCAGGGAGCAGAAGGATTCCTCCAAGCTGGAGACAGCCAAAGTGCAATGATGAGCACTTGAATGATGGAGAGTGTATTCCTGGAGCCTGCAGGTTGCCAAGGAGATGTTCACTGTGATGGGCTGTTTAGAACAGAGGAAGTGTTCTGGGGACAGAAAATGTATCCAATTCTATTTTGCTAGACACCATTTGTAAATATCTTTCTACTTGGGAATGAAAGATTATATGCAAGTGCAATGCTTATAACTCTTTCAAAAGACACTTGTCTAAACTTGGCTAAGAAAGGTAACATTGTTGGCAACTTGTAAATGATGTTTCTCTTTACTGATATCAAGCAGGCCTGAGGTAGTAAAACTTGGCTTTCTGGGAAATGTGAGGCCAGTAACCTGGATGCCCACAATTTCTGAGACTACATAACCAGAGATAGTGGTAACAGCATGAGACATGCAAATGTCATGTATTCTGGTGATGTCTGGCATCTCAGAAGGTCATCTCTAGGCTCCTTACTTCTCTGTTGTCTCTATTTTCTTATGGCATAATCTTTGTGCCAGTTGTTCTCAATTCCCTGGAGAATCTATGGCTGACCACAAGTTCTCTGCCCAGTCCTTTCTGCCTGAACATACCTATGGAATTCCCTTGTTAATGCTGATATCTAATTATGCCAGCACCATTTGTTGAATATGTTTTTTTCCATTTTATATTTTTTGCTTTTTTCCACTTTATATTTTTTTGCTTCTTTGTCAAAAATTAGGTGTTTTTAGGTTTGTGGATTGATATTTGGGTCTTTGATTCAATTCCATTGTTCCTCCTGTCTACTTTTATGCCAACACCAGGCTGTTTTCAGTACTGTAGCTCCATAGAACAGTTTGAAGTCAGGAATTGTGATGCCTCAAGAAGTTCCTTTGTCGTGCAGGATTGTTTTGACTATTCTGCTTTTTTTTTTCTTTTTCTATATGAAATTGAGTACTGTTCTTTCAAGGTCTGTGAAGAATTGTGCTGGGATTTTGATGGGCATTTCATGGAAGCTGTAGATTGCTTTTGGTAAAATTGCCATCTTTACTATGTTAATTCTGCCTACCCAAGAGCATGGGAGATCTTTTCATTTTCAGGTGTCTTAAATTTCTTTCTTCAATGATTTAAAGTTCTTGCAACAGAGGTCTTTCAGTTGTTTGGTTAGAGTTACCCCAAGATATTGTATGTTATTTGTGGCTATTATGAAGGGTGATGTTTCTCTGATTTCTTTCCCAGCTCATTTTATCTGTAAAAGGAGGGCCACTGACGTTTTTGAGTTAATCTTGTATCCTGCTACATTACTGAAGGTGTTTATGAGTTGTAGTAGTTCTCTGGAAGGATTTTTGGGGTCACTTATGTAAACTATCATATCATCAGCAAACAGTGAGAGTTTGACCTCTTCTTTTCCTATTTGGATTCCCTTGATCTCCTTTTGCTGTCTTATTGCTCTAGCTAGAACTTCTAGTAGTATATTGAATAGATATGGAGAGAGTGGACAACCTTGTCTTGTTCCTGATTTCAGTGGGATCACTTTGAGTTCTCTCCATTTAGTTTGATGTTGGTTGTTGGCTTGCTGTTTAGGTATGTTTAGGTATGTTTAGGTATGTTCGTTGTATCCCTGCTCTCTCCAAGATGTTTATCATGAAGGGATATTGCATTTTGTCATGGGTTTTTTTCAACATTTAATGAGATAGCCATGTGTTTTTTTTTCTTTCAGTTTGGTTATATGGTGGATTACATTGATAGGTTTTTATATGTTGAACCAACCTTGCATTTCTGGGATGAAGCCTGCTTGGTAATGGGGGGGTGATTTTTCTGATGTGTTCTTGAATTTGGTTTGTCAGTATTTTACTGAGTATTTTTGCATCAACGTTCATGAGGGAGATTGGTCTGTAATTCTCTTCCTTAGTAGTGTCTTTGTGTGGTTTGGGTACTAGGTAACTGTAGTCTCATAGAAAAAGTTTGGCAATTTTTCTTTTGTTTCTATTGTATGGAACAATTTGAGTAGTATTGGTATTAGTTCTTCTTTGAAAATCTTATAGAATTCTGTGCTTAAACCATCTGGTCCTGAGATTTTTTTTTTTTTGGTTGGTAGATTTTGATGACTTTTTCTATTTCCTTAGCAGTTATAGGTCTATTTAATAAACTTATCTGGTCTTGATTTAATTTTATTAAATTAAGATTAAATAATATTTATCCAGAAAATTATCCATTTCCTTTAAGTTTTCTAATTTTGTAGGGTACAGGTTTTTGAAGTATGACCTGATGATTTTCTGAATTTCCATTATGTCTGTTGTTATGTCCCCCTTTCTTTCTGGTTTTGTTAATTTGGATATTCTCTCTCTGCCTATTGGTTAGTTTGGATAAATGTTGGTCTATTTTGGTGATTTTCTCAAAGAACCAGCTCTTTGTCTCTTTGAGTCTTTGCATTATTTTCTTTCTTTCTATTTTGTTGATTTCAGCTCTCAATTTATTTTCTGTCATCTAGTCCTCCTGGATGAGTTTGCTTCTTTTTGTTCTAGAGCTTTCAGGAGTTTTGTTAACTCACTAGTGTGACATTTTTTCCAGCTTCTTTATGTAGGCATGCTAGCATTTAGGGCTATGAACTTTCCTCTTAACACTACTTTTATTGTGTCCCATAAATTTGGGTATGTTTTGTGATCATTTTTGTTGAATTTTAGGAAGTCTTTAACTTCTTTCTTATTTTTTTTCTTGACCTATTGGTGGTTCAGGTGAGCATTGCTCAATTTTATGTGTTCATGAGCTTCCTGAAATTCATCTTGGTGTTGAATTCTAGTTTTAAACCATGATGATCTAATAAGATACATGGGGTTATTACAATTTTTTGTATCTATTTAGGTTTACTTTGTTACCGAGTGTGTGGTCAATTTTTGAGAAGGTTCCATGGGGTGCTGAGAAGGAGGTATTTTTTTTTATGTTTGGATAGAATGTTCTATACATGTCTGTTAAGTCCATCTGAGTCATAATATCTTTTAGTTCTTTCCTTTCTTTGTTAAGTTCTCTCTGGCAGACCTGTTCAGTGGTGAAACTGGGATGGTAAGGTTTCCCACTATTAGTGCGTGGGGCTTAATGTGTGATTTAAGCTTTAGTAATGTTTATTTTATATATGAGGGTGCCCTTGTATTTGGGGCATAGATGTTCAGTATTTAGATTTCCTCTTGATGGATTTTTCCTGAGACAAATATGAAATATCCTTTCTTATCCCAACAAAATTCTTCAAAGACCTTGAAAGAACAATACTCAACTTCATTTGGAAAAGCAAAAAACCCAGGATAGCCAAAACAATCCTGGGCAACAAAAGAACATCTGGAGGCATCACAATCCCTGACTTCAAACTATACTACAGAGCTACAGTACTGAAGACAGCCTGGTACTGGCATAAGAACAGACAGGAGGACCAGTGGAACTGAATAGAAGACCCGGATATCAATCCACACATCTTCGAACACCTAATATTTGATAAAGAAGCAAAAAATATCAAGTGGAAAAAAGAAAGCATATTCAACAAGTGGTGCTGGCATAACTGGATATCAACATGTAGACAAATGAAAGTAGACCCCTATCTATCACCATGTACAAAACTCAAGTCCAAATGGATCAAAGACCTCAACATAAAGCCAGCCACACTGAACCTTATAGAAGAGAAAGTGGGAAGTACGCTTGAACGCATTGACAC
>PVIU01028665.1:0-18635 GCA_004026605.1 Ondatra zibethicus
TGTGGCTAAAAACAGAAGAACATGTATTTAGCTTCCTCAAGAACTGTTTTTGGACTTTTCTGCACTTCCTAAGCAATGTGGGAAATGTTGAGTGTACCGTCCCTCCCTGACTAAGTGTTGCCCAATTCTTTCCATGGGAAGAGCATGGGAAGAGCCGGGTATTTATTTCATCTTCCAAACTGGTCACAAACAAAATGAAATCCTACAACAAGTTATCATCTGTAAAAATTGGCTCATTTACACACATTTAAAACACTAGCCCTTAGACAAACAACATCTTCAGACTTTTTGAAGCCTTCTATTTCAGAAAATTCTTTATGGAAACCAAGCAAGCATGCAACTACCACCACAACAAAATATCCAATGTAAACCAAGAGATACTGATCTCCAACATCTGCCAAACGCAAGTTATCTTTTATCTTTTCTAAGCATTTCATAAATTCATTATACAGAATCAATCACAGAGCTATGAACAACTTTAATTACTCCAATGACAGGTAATATTAAGATTAAAGCAAAAGGTAACAGTTTTAAAGTGGCTTATAATATGAACTCAAATATAATTGCATCTAACCGAAAAAGAACATTAAATGAACAATTTAAGTTTGTCTTTATTCTTAAAGAAATGTAATTCTATTAGGATTCTTTACTGTGACATTTTTAAGTCACAAGGAAAGATTACTTTACATATAATAACTAACTGCTATAGGAGAACTTTTTCTGAGAAGAGTGTCTCTGGGTTCTCTGATTACAGACAATATGAAAATATAAATATAAAGAATCTCTTTTAAGGTTATGTCATCTGGAATATTCTGGTATGAGGTATTTGACTATATAGATGACTACAGTTATGTTAATATCTTCCTATTAATTCTTATTATAAAATTTAAAACCTTGTACCTGCAGGTTTAAGATTATGGCAACACGATTAACAGTGAAATTGCATTTTAAATATATACACAGTCAAGGCAATCCATCTTATTGTATCTTGTTTTGTGCTGTTTAGCTGAAATCTCTTGGATCCCTGATCTTTTGTGAAGAGAAAATGGAGGGGAAGTGGAGCTGAGGGTGAGGGGAGGTGGCAGGGAGCTAGAAGGAGTGGAGGGAGAAAAACCTGTGATTGGAATTTATTGTATGAGAGAATAATCTACTTTCAATAATAAAAAGAATATACACAACCATGTAGAAATACACAAAGAAATGCTTAAAAATAAGAGTAGTAAAATACAGAACTAAGATGACTATATAATATCTTTACTACAACATCATGATTGGCAATGCTATTTCATTTTCCTTGGGACAAAGATACAAGAAAACAACCACACATTGACCCTGAAAAAATAAGACAGAATGTATTATGTATAACAAATTAGTAATCACTTTCCCAAACCTACTCTATGTAATCAGACCATAAAACAATTGGTCATATACTAAATCCTTCCATGGCTCTGAGTAATTGCATGTAAATCCTTAATTATTCATCAGAATCAGTATAATACAGACAGGATAGAGATTATGGAAGTCATTTAATCTAATGCCATGCTTACTATAGGAGTTGTTCTACCAGAAGATGAAGACTTCTTCCTTAGTATGGCAGCAAAACTTCCAATTTATTAAGAATTTTTTAACTCCTAAAGGAATACTATTTTATTATGACTTTTCCAGGTCAAATTTTCTTTGAACTCTGAACAAACATAGGAGAATTTGCGTATTGTTTCAAAATACCAATTTTAAAGATTAAAAACCCAATAATCAGGACCCTATTGAGCCTCATTTTAAAGGTCTGAAATGTCAAGGATTTGTTTAAACTGGGATTAATATGGTTGATGGTTCTACATGAAAAATATAACTATGCAAGCTTATCCACATACTGAACACACAGCAGTAAAGGGCATTTTATTTGGCATATTATAAAGCTAGACATTCCTCAATCAACAGCTTAACATAGGAATTTATTTTGGTACCAAGATATGGATCTAAAATTCTCTGTCTTATGAATGTATACTGAGCAACTATCATAGGTAAGGGGAGCCAACAGTAAGTACCAACAGTAATTGTGCAACTAAATTTATTTTTAATATTAACTACTATTCTGTTTGGTCACAAATAATAAGGTAACAAAACTTCCTGAAAATGAACTGACACTGGGATTATTAGAACAATTAGAGTCAAAATACTCAAAGGACATCATGAAAGAAATCATTCTTGACTTTGAAATGAATTATTACATAATTAAGAGGGTTCTTTCTGTGAAGTTGTCTCTCCAGTTTTATATATTTTGATATTCACTTTAATTTGCCTTCAGTACAAAAATATATCAGAAGGAAAACATACACCATGACTTTTGGATTCGTATTTTATATAGAATTTGAGCAATTGTGTTAGCAGCACCTGCAAAATTTGAAAAGCAATGGCATTTATATTTTCTGCTTTACCTGAATTTCGACTATGTACCATCTGAGATAGAATTGAGGAAACATTTTATAATTAGTGATTATGATGCATATAGCTAGGAACCATTGATTTATGTGCCATTGCACTTATTTTCAGTAGGCAATAGATGGATACTATAGATGGCAATTTTTTGAAGATATGGTCATGGTAATTAAAGTATATTAATGACAGAAGTCAATCTAACTTAAAATGAACGGAAATTTTATTTTTATCCTTATTTCCATCTGCCTTTGGCATTCATGTAGATGAGATAATTTGGAAATTGCTTCACTAATTCATAGATTTATACATAATTTCAAGCAAGAAGGCAGATGCAACAGACATTAGAGACAAGAAGGTTACTATACAGATCAATTTGGCTTATGTTCTTATTTTGGGAATAAATGAGATACTACACTTTTCAACTCAGCTTCACTCAATCAGATTTCGCTGCTTATAGTATCTTCATTGATTGTAGGTTAATAAAGGGCAGCGTAAGACTGACTGCACTTACATTCAAATCCTTGCCAAATTTTTACTTTCTTTGGTGGTATCAAAATAATACTTCATTTTCAGAGTAGCTTGATGCCCAACTTCACATTTTTCTAAGAAAATCTTTAATCTACAGAATTATCCAAAAGATTCACTAAAATTCAAAGTGGCTAATATACGCATTTAACTAAGGTAGAATCCTTAAACAAGTGAAGTAACTGAACTAATTTATTTGTACTGATCTTTATGGTAAGATATTAATATATTCTTTAAGTTGTCAATTGGATTGTTAGTTTTGGATAACTTTCTGGAACCAATAAAAAGTGTTGTCAACAGAAGAAGCTTTAATTATTTTTTATTAAAATCCCTAGGAAAGGGAGTAACTAACCAACCCTAACTTCATCACTTGTATCCACAGGTCTATGTTGGTGATAGGAACCACACATGGGGACTCTCTTGGAGCATTATGCACTCCGCACCAATAAGCCATCTTATAGCCATGATCTTCTCATTTGTACTGTGGGTACGCTGGAAAAGACAGCTTATGTATACTCATGATTTGTGCTACTTATGTGACCATCAGAAGTCCTAAATTGGTCACAAAAAAACATAAAATAACACTGAATATGTATATACAATACCACTTTCTGTCTTTGAAAGGATAAAAGATTGCAAGAATTAACTCAGTCTAAATCTTGAATGCAGGTACAATCATATACAGCATGGACATCAACTTTCATGCTCGAGGACAGGTGAATTACGAATGTTCTAGTGTTATCTTTAGGCTATATATGCTCATAGTTGGAATTATCTCAAAAATAGTCATTAGCTGTGCAGAAATTTAAAAAAAAAACTGTGATATCAAAATTTGTGAGTCATAGCATTCTTCATATTCTGAAGGAGAAAGTTACCTTGCTGAAAAATAAAGACTGGAAGCTTTTGGATTTAACAAGGCAGATGTTCCTTTATCAAATCATCAGATACTCAACTTTTAATATATTCTACCATATTAATTACAAAGCACACAACTCACTTATCTTTTCCAGAGTGTATGATTTTAGATAAATGGTTATGATGATGATTCAAATCAGTAAAATTATATTTAATTTCCTTTATTAACTATACAGAAATGCTAATTATATTTCATAATTAAAATAAAGATAACAATATATTTATTATGGTCATGGCATTAGAATACAAATTGTTCATATCTCAGCATGCACATTTGTAAAATCATTAATTAAAGCCATAATCATTGGAGTTTTCACAGAAGTCAATCAAGGGCATGTTTCTTTTTCCTTCCTTTCCATTTTAAGTATTCATGCAACAAACAGTTACTATCCTTCTGATGTTTGGGAACAGAAAGCATTCTATTTTCCTAGACTGCCTTTTTATCAAGTTTAATATGAGTTGACTCTGTGATTACATGATTTTGGAAAAGTTCTTGAAGAGAAACAAAAATAGAAATACACAAAGAGCTTTAGGCATATTGTTGTTACAGGATAAAGTCAAAAATTCTTGGCAAAGTTATACTTCCAAAAATGTGTTTGTGAAAACTGTATCTTTCAACCTTATTTTATCAAATACTGACCTTTACAATACTGTATCTAAGAATTTTTTCCCATAATAGTTTATGCAACCAAAGAGAACATATACAAATGACAGTATTTCTGAATTAAAACTTTTCAAATTTACTAATGATTCATGTTCTCAGAAACCTACAATATTGCAAAACATCCATAGGCAGGAAATATAAACTAAAAGCATTGGTAATAAAATTATGACTATTCACCTAATTTATTTGATGGAAAACAAATGAAATGTTTATTATTTATTTAAATGAGAAATTATGTTTACATATTCACTCCTTTCATATTTTAAATATTAATTTTAATTTGAAAGGAAGATGTTAAGTGTAACTTAAAATCATGAAGGTGGGTTGATAATTTTCTTCAATTATGCTTCTGGATACAGTATCTTAATTATTTTTGTCATCTTTAAAAAAATATTTGTAAGTTTTACATATCAGTTATCAAGTCTCAGGAAAACAAATTCTCGGTACTTAACACGCACTAGAAGAAATACCTGCCTAAAATCTATTAAGGTTAGTCATTATTTTAATAGTGGTATATACATGATATAATGAAGTATGAGTTGTGATCAATTATCAAGAAACTTTATGATAAAATGTCACGGAAAAGATTATGTTAAATATTATCATACATATTTTTGAATATCAACCAATTATCTTAGAATTTTCAAAATACCAATAGTTACTTAAAAATACCACAATAGTGAAAACTCACAACTTAAATTCATAGTACACTGTTACTGTGACTTCCTTATTTGTCTTATCTAAATGAATATATTTGTGTAACTTAGCCAAAGCAATGACACCATGGACAGTGACGATACATTTCCCTGATGTGTTGTTTAATTAGACCAGCATTCAGTTTTCCATTCTTAGGAAGCCAGTAGGACAGCAATAAGATCAGTTGGCACACATACATCTGCCTCTCCCCAATTCTCCAATGACACTATACGCAAGTTAACCACATTTTTAATTCAACTGAAGAATTGAAAAGGACTAAATTCATGACATACATTGAGGAAATCAAAATATTTTTTCTTAATGTAGTTCTCAAATATCTCCAGTATAATTTATAATATAATATTTAATATCACTTACTTGTGCTGAACTCTTTTCTAGTTTTTGTGCTAAATTATCCCAACGTTGTGCAAAGTTTTCCATCCAGATTTCCATCTTTTGAGTCACTGACTTATTTTTTAGTGCTGAAAGGAGATCTTCGTTGAGTGAACTGAGTTTTTCCATGGTTTGCCTTTTCTTTTCTAGATCTATTTTTAACACCTGTTAAAACAAGAACAATTATAGGTCTTACTCTGGTCTTGCTTTGGTCCAGTATTTCTTTAGTATGTACCCATTTACCCTATTGGAATGATAAAGTACATTTTATGCTATTATATGTTGGAAGTATGTGATTTGCTCTTTTTATTTTATAGGAGGTTACAATTAAATGAATGCCTGAAAAACAAAAAAGAAAAAAAATATGGGCGGTGGTGGCACACGTCTTAAATCCCAACACTCGGGAGGCAGAGGCAGGCAGATCTCTGTGAGTTCGAAGCCAGCCTGGTCTACAAGAGCTAGTTCCAGGACAGGCTCCAAAGCTACAGAGAAACCCTGTCTCGAAAAACCTAAAAAATAAAATAAAGCAAAATAAAATAAATGATTTCCTGAGTCTTAGAAGAGACAATGGGCCTTTAAACAATGTTGAAATTGTGAAATACTATGGAGACTTTTAAAGTTATATCAAACACAATTTGCATTCTGATATAGCCGCACACTTATGGGGACCAAGGAGTGGAATGTGGCAATTTGAATGAGAAATGTCCCCTAAAGACTGAGGTATTCAAACACTTGGTCCCTAGCCAATGGCACTGTTGAGGAGGTTTAGGAGGTGTGGCATTGTTTGCAAAAGGATCTAACTGGGAAAGGGCTTTAACAGTAAAAGCCTCACACCACTTTCTGTTTTCTCTCTTCCTTGTGTTTGGGTTTGAGAATGTGAGCACTCCTACCTTGCTCTGGGTGCCATGCCTCCTGCTTGCTGTCATTCTTCCTCACTATGCTGTGCTTTTAGCCCTCTGGAACAGTAAGTCAAATAACCTCTTCCTTGTATTAAAAGAAATACTATAATCCAATCACGTTTGCATGCCTTTGCCCCTTTGAATAGCTGAGAAAATGTTGTAAATTCAGCTGCTCAGTGTCAAGGTAGATAGAGCTTCAGGTAGAAAAAAACAATATACATAGACTCTCTTAGAAATCTGAAGACTAAAATCAAAACGTCAGATATAGATTAAAAAAAATAAAAGTTCACTTTAACATATTTGAAGGAATGCCAAATGAAAAAACACAGGCACCTCAGAATAAAATTAATATTTATTCACTCTTCTTTACTTTTCAACATTTGAAGATACATGGCTCTTAGACATTATCAAATTTCTTAATTGCTGATCAAATTCAAATGAATGCCATCATTTGTCAGGGTCATTGCTGAGAGGACAAAATGTGAATGGTTAAGGGGTTCTTCAATTCAGAAATGCCATGTTCTTTTGACCAAAACTGAAGTATTGTGTTTTTTGTTTGTTTGTTTGTTTGATTTTATCACAATTTTAACACTTATTTATCCATTAGTAGAAAATGTGTTATTCTACAGTTTCCTAAACTTAATGTTTGTTTGTAACCATTATTCAAATAAGTGTGGCTATTTGCGTGATTATTTCCTTTTTTTCTTCCTGTGTATGTGGCCCTGGGAATTTAACACATTTCTTATGTTAGGCATGTGCTCTACCACTGCATCCAATTCTCAGTTCTTGAGTTGCTGTTTTCTAAACTATTTAATTAGCCCAATTAAATAAAGACACTAAGTCACTGAATATGAATCAAATCCTTTAGAAAGTCTTTGCTTATTTTTTAGATATTTGTGTATTATACTAAACAATTGTTACACTTTTCATAGTTTCAAAAGTGACGCAAAAGGTTATACCTGCCTTCAGGTTTCTTTGGAATAGATAAAGTGTGAAATCACTAGATTATCTACTAAAGTTTCCCTTCACATAGAGGATTAAAATTTTCTGTTATCAAATGCTAGTCTGTGTCTGTGTTTGTAAACATAGAAAAGGAAAAAGAAAGATAAAATCATTTTACAGTCTTTGTACAGCTCCATTTCTTCTGGCAGTAGCAAGTACCATGACTATAACCTGAACTGTGATATATTTCTAAATCAAATACAGGGTTATTTAGGAATAACTAACACTGTATATGACCCAAGAAGTTATCATGAAACAGATGGCCCAAATGTCCCAGAGCAAAGTGTCATGCGCACAGAGTAACCAATACAACCCCTACAGGGAAATTTTATGCAGCTTATTTTGGCATGCCACCTGCATTGATAGCTATGCAGTGCAGAATGTTCTAGTGTCTCTTTCAATTAGCTTGCCCTTTTGTTAGAAGCTGTTTCACTTGGAGGATTCTATGCAGCCTTTATGCCATATTTTGGAAAGGCACAAGTTGTGAAGCTAATTTCTATTTTTTTTAATCATTACTATTTTCTCCACTTAAAAATTATTATAATCTACAATATGAATTGAGATATAAGCTGAATTCATATCAAAGCCAGCAATGTAATACTGTAGTCCTACATAGGATTGAGGAATTTTCTTTGCTAAAAATCACATTACATTTCCATTAAATTTAAGTAAATTCTTACTCTAGCTGTAAAGCTGTAGTTTATGTTACCTACCTAGAACTGAAAACCAAATTTGAATTCTACTGTAAATCCTTCCAATTATTTTGTGGAAGAAATCTCATTTTCGTTGTTTTCTCTTAAATTTTGTCATGTATTTATTTTAGTGTAAGTAACTATAGTTTCTTAATTTTCATGACATGTTCTTATTTTTCATTTTAATTTCTTTCTGGAAGAGGTGTGACATTTATGTATACATTTAAAATGATAAGAGGCAAGGATACTCATCAGTGGCTTATTTTTTCAAAGCTTAAGGAAGAATTTTAAATGCCTTATGTGTAGATAAAGAAGGAGCACCTACTTTTAAAGCTACATATGCAATGATTTAAACATTTTGTGTGGGGAATATGAAAATCATGTTTAAAGAAGACTTTGTTGGGAACTTCACCATTGGTGCGTCTTCTATCCTTACACACATGGCTACTTAAAATTCTTCCTTAGGCCTTGAGAAAAGATGCATCCTAGTTCTGACTAATTAAATGTAACTAAGTTCCCTAGGTTAACATTAAAGCAAATAAAAAGCATTTAGCAAACATCACAAAACTTAAAGTAAAGTAACTTTTAAACGTACAAAAACAGAAATAACACTAAAGGTAAAATTTAAGCAGTAATTACAAAGAAATTTTGTTATGAATGTAATTGAACAAATGCTTTTGTAGTATGATTGAGCATCTTTTGGGATATTCCAAAGCAGCATTATTTGTAATAGCCAGAACCTGGAAACAACCTAGATGCCCCTCAACTGGAGAATGGATAAAGTGTGGCACATCTACACATTAGAGTACTACTCAGTGGTAAAAAAAATAATGACATCTTGAATTTTGCATGCAAATGGATGGAATTAGAAAACACTATCCTGCATGAGGTAACCAGACCCCAAAAAATTAATATGATATCTACTCACTCATTAGTGGATACTAGTCATAAATAAAGGACATTGAGCCTATAGTTCATGATCCTAGAGAAGCTAAGTAATAAGGTGAACCCAAAGAAAACATATATAGACCCACCTGGAATTTGTAAGCAGACAAGATAGCCTGACAAAATTGGAAATATGGGGGTGGGGGACAGAAGGAAGGGGAGAAGGAGAAAAGGAGGGGAGAAGGGGAAGGTTGAGGAGAATTTGAGGGAATGGGATAGTCGAAATGGAGGAAGGACAAATGTGAGAGCAAGGAAAGAGATATCTTGATTTAGGGAGCCATTATGGGGTTAGCAAGAAACCTGGCTCTAGAAAATTTCCCAGGAATCCACAAGGACGACCCCATCTAAGACCCTAAGCAATAGAGGAGAGGGTGCCCAAACTGGCCTTGCCTTGTATTCGGACTGATGATTATCTTAAATATCACCATAGAACCTTTGCCCAACAACAGATGGAAACAGAGGCAGAGTTCCACATCAGAGCACTGGACTGAGCTCCCAAGGTCCAGTTGAAGAGTAGAAGGAATGAGCAAAGAGGTCAAGACCATGAAGGGTCATCCACTGAAACAGTTTACCTGAGCTAATGGGAGCTCACCAACTCTAGTTGGAATGGAAAGGAACAAGCATAGGACCAAACTAGTCCCTCTGAATGTGGTTGACAGATTTATGACTGGGGCAGACTGAAGGGCCACTGGCAGTGGTAATGGAATTTATCTCCACTGCATGCACTAGCTTTTTAGGATCCTATTCTCTTTGGATATATACCTTACTCAGCCTAGATGTAGTATGGAGGGCCTTGGACCTTCAACAAAGTAATGTGCCTTATTCTCTATTAGGATTCGATGGCAGTGGGGTAGAAGGGTATGTGGAGGGAATGGGAGGAAGGGAAGGAGTGGGAATTTGGATTGGTATATTTTTTAAAAAAATTCTTAAAAAAGAAAAACATTGTAATTATGTAATCAATAATTTTGACTTAAATCCATATGACAAAACTATAAATTAAACAGAATTTGATTCAGTAAATTTTAGATATGAGTTTAAATTTTTAATTTTTTACTTATTCATTTCTTCATACATGTTTCTATGTATGAAGATGTGCCACCGATTGATTATGGAAGTTCAGAGGACAATTTGAAGGGATAATTTCTTTCCTTCTACCATGTAGGTCAGGGGGATTAATCTTTAGGCTAGGCAGTAGCATCTTTAACTTCTAAGCCATATAACCAGCCCAATATGAGTTGGTGTTGGCACACGCCTTTAATCCCAGCACTTGGGAGGCAGAGTCAGAGATCTCTGTGAGTTCGAGGCCAGCCTGGTCTACAAGAGCTAGGTCCAGGATGGGCTACAAAGCGACAAAGAAACCCTGTCACAAAAAACCAAATACACACAAAAAAAGATTGTAGCAAAACAGTTGTTTAGACTCAATTTCTTCTCCTTCTTTATCTGTCTCTCTCTATTTCCAAGCCTTCCATCTCCCTTCTCCTTGTCTTATCTTCATTGCCTTACATTTTCTGACATAAATCTTTCATAATAATTAGTAGTTGGAGTGAAAATAAATCTGTAGCAGTACCAGATGTGGTTGATCATAAGTATTAAATTATCATCTTGTGTGTATCCTTGAGTGAATTGTTTGATTCATATTAGTATTACACTTATCTCTCTGTGTGGCCATATTTGGATTTTATATTCAGGGCCTCCTTAATTCATCCTAGCCTATAATTCGCTATATAATCTATGATAGCCTAGAACCTGAAGTGATCTTATCACTTCTTCCCATGATAGTGTTACAAGCATGAACCACCATGCCTGGCTCGCAAGTTATTTTAATCTTGAATATTATATATATATATATATAATTATAGTTTATTTTTCTCTAAAAATAGAAGCAAGAGAATATATATATATATATATATGGAGTTAAGTTTAAGTCTGTCAGTACTAAGGACATATAGAATACTTCCTGAATGTTTGTTCAGGAATGGCTGAAAATCTGAATCCAATCTCAGAAGCCCACATGAAATAGAAGAAAAGAACCAACTTCAGAAAGTTGTTCTTTCATCACTACATGCAAGTTGTGCCATATCCACGCACATATGCATACTAACATACATGTGTGCATATGCACACACAAGCCAATTTTTTTGAATATTTAAGCAAAAGAAAACTCTGGTAGGCTTACACAAGGGTAGAATAATAAAAGAAAATAAACATTGCATTTTCACAAAAGCTCAGCACCTAGACCTGCATTTAAAGCAAGCAGGAAACCAACAAAAGTAAATCAGGTTGAGGCAATAGTAAATGTAGAAAAGAGACAGATTATGCTGTTCAGTAAGATGAGAGCAGACAAGTTCTACCTGGTCAAGGTTAGAAGATGAATTGAATTTGAAGCAGGATATACAATTACAAAAGCTACAGGAAACTTTCACCCTCTTTTCATCAGGAGTGTGCACAGGAGTATAATGCTAGCCAATTTCTCTTATACTGGAGGAATTGAATAATGTATTTATTTTTTTCTGCAGTATATATTATCAAAATATATGAAGTAGTCCATTCTAGTCCAATCACCAGTTTCCTTACTGAAGTATGTTGGTTGATTGCAGGGTCTCTAAACTTCAGAGAATATTAGAATCATATAAAATGCTCATTGAAAGTATAGATTCCTAGCCCTGCCTTGTAGCATATACAAGTCAGCACACCTAGGAAGAACCAAAGAATTTATAATTATTTTATTTTTAAGAATACAAAGTTTGAAGTGATGTTGAAACCACTGACCTAAGAAACACATTTTTGAAAGCATTAATTTTGCTAAAATGATTTCATTGAGAGTCATCAGAGAAGTTGCTATCAGGGCACCAAATCAGTATAAAGCAGCACCTTCCACAAAGACTTTCTGAGTCTTCATATACATGGCATTCTGGTCATTTGATACAATAGCACAGGTAAATAAATGGCCTTTTGAAAACCTTATATGATATACTCTTGGATCTCCATATTTCCCATTGTTGTCCTTCCCTGACAAACAGAAACAGTCTCCAGAAAGATTTCGTCTTGATATGGGCTTTACTTGGATAAGTTATACAACTTTATATGCCCTAGAATTCACCTTTTAAAGCCTGAATTTTCTCTTCTCTTTTTAATATTTGGGTTAGAAAAATATATATATCCACACACACACAGATACACATCACAGATCTGGAAGAAACGAAATACCAAACTTCCCAGATAACAACACTAACAAAAAATATTCAGAAATTACACTGGTTATTAGTGATAATATTTCAAGAGAAATTATTCTGATTGTAAATAAAAGAGAATTTTAGAACACTGAATCTATACCTAGGCATGTAGTAGGAACTGGTAACAGATGGTACCTGTTTTGGGTCTCAGATTGTGACATATTCTAATGAACATTAAATTCTTATTCACTGCCTGAGTCAGCAGGGGAATTTTACCTCGGATTCTAGACCAGCTGTCAGATTTTGTTAATTGGCTTAAACTATCAAATGGTAAGACTTATACAAAACATATTTTCACTTTGTTCATAGCTAAGGTGACATAATATGAATTTTAATCACATTGAGATTTTAATGAAACTTCACTAAGACAGAATTTTCATGGTCCTGAGTCTGTGAAAGTCTTTTATTCACAAAATGCCACATAGTAGCACATGATGTTTGGAAATGACAGTTTGGAATCACAGTCACACATCACTTACATGATATGAGGAGTTTGAAAATAGCTTTAGAGGTTTCAACCTGAGTCTAGATGCCTTAGTGTTCTTTTAACTCAACCACTAGTATTATATAATACCTGTTATATATGTCATGCATATATATTTTCCTAGACCTCAATTACCTCTTCTAAAATAATCTAAGTAGCTTATCTGAAAGAACTTTAAGCAAAACTTTAATCCAAGTGAGGATGCACTAACTTTATTGTATTTGGACCTTGCCACTCAGTTGCTTCCTAACAACCTGATTGTTAAACCTAATCAGAGATAAAGTTACTAGCATGAAGCATTAGAATTGGTATCTATTATCAAACAAAATACACATGATGTTCTGACATATAATACATTCTGGATATGACTGTCAAATAAATCTGTCTCAAATGCTGTGCTATTATTTACCCTTGATGCTGCTTCATTATAAGGTGAAATCTATTTGCTTTTCGTGGAACTGAGCAGATTTATGACTGCCTCAACCAAGTAGAAAAGCAATAATGCTAAATAATGTTTTAGGTTAAGTCTCAGTTGCAGAAATACTCTGTGTGAATTCTGACTACCTAAAGCACTCATGCTATGATGACGGTAAACACAATCATGGCAAAGAGGGTTAGTCAGAAACCACAGATTTCAAAGCATCCTAGCTGAGGTACAAGAAGGTATTAATGGAAGAGCACTTTCGGGTTATTCTAGTTCCAACTCGTTTAGTTACTAAGCGTCTAAATATTGAGGATCAGAGATGAATCATTCCATTCTGCATATAGTCATAGCGATCTACAAAACCCATGAATATAAGTATAAAATTCACATATCTTTTAAAAATTAAAGTTATTTGCTATATAGTAATAGTAACTCTAAGGCCAAACAAATCTTATCTTTCCAATGTTCTGAATTAAGTGTTCTGCAGTCTTTCTTGTACAGATTTCTCTGACTGGTACTGCATAGTAACTACTTCTTCCATGAATAATATGTGTGATTAACCATTCTGAATGCTATGGACATGATAATAAACACAGCAGAGTACCCATATTCATTGGGTTTGTCAACTTCCCACAAACTTAGACATAACTGAGAAGAGAGAATCTCTGCTGACAAAATGATTCATTCAGGACGACATGGAGCCATGTATTTGAAGCATTTCTTGATTGCTAATTGGTGTGGGAAGTCCCACTACTGGGTGGGTGGTCCTGAGTGCTACAAGAAAGGTGACAAAACTCAAGCATGGGAGAAAGCCAGTGAGCAGCATCCCTTCATGGCTTCTGCTTCAGTTTAGAGTACTCTTATTCTCATCAGAGTACCTGACTACATTATCATAATTAGTTGTCAAAAATTGATTGACTCAAAAAATCCATCTAATTTTCACAAATTTCTGGTGTAAACACATGGAGGCCATGCATTCTTTCCTCTAGAAAAGGTGTAATCTTTCCTCAGTTGACCTTCTGTTTTTGTGAAAATGGCAATGTACATTACACTCTTCTTTATAATATTTATTTTCCTCACTTTCTTCAGAAAAAAGGTCTCATGTATCCCAGGCTGTCCTGAAACTCTCACTATGTTGTGAAGGGTAAGCTTGTGATCCTAATCACCCTGCTTTACCTCCCAAGTGCAGGCCTTACAAGTGTGTACCAACATGCTCAGTTTATGTAGTGCTGGGCACTAACAGAAATTCCTGCATGCTATGCAAGCACTTAACCAATTGAGGTGTATCCACTGACTTCTCCTGAGTCTTATGATGTCATTTTCTCTCTTTTCCTTACATTCTTGGACTCTCATTGTTCAATCCACTTATTAAGTTTTGTCCTCTGTCCACTAAATTGTAGAGATTGCCTGAATTTTTATCCTTTTTATTTATTATTTCACACTACCCAGTCTCTCTGTAGTATGTCTACTGGCCCTTAATAAATTGACTACTTAGGTATCAGTTTCTGAGAATCTGGTGTATCTGTTGACAACTAGGGTTTTCACATAGATGTGGCTCTTTCACCTTAACATATGTGAATATAAGTTATCATTCTTTCCATTCAGGTACTTTCTCCTACACTCTTCTATTTGGTTACCTTGCAAGAATCCAGTCTCCAAATTGAGAATTTTGTGCACTATCCTACACTATTTGATTTTCATTAGTCAAACTAATGCTCAACCCTATAGATGGAAAGATAAATATGCTGTGTTCTTTTTATGTATTACTCTGAGGATTACCTTTAAATCTATCACTTTTAAAATATGTTGTTTAAAATTTATAAGGAAGGCAAACAAATGCTTCTTAGTGCTGCTTTAAATTTACCTGAAGTTTTCCTCTGGGTATGCCTATAAAAACTATTTTGCTTAAAAATAATTTTAGTATATCTATAACTTTTACAAGTTTAAGAAAAGTACAAATAACCAAGCAGTGGTGGTGCAAGCCTTTAATCCAAGCACTTGGAAGGCAGAGACAGGTGACTCTCTGTGAGTTCAAGGACAGCCTGCTCTATAAAGTGAGTTCCAGGACAGCTAGGTCTGTTACACAGAGCTCCATATCTTGATGAAAAAAAAGAAAGGAAGAAAGAAAGAAAGAAGGAAGGAAGGAAGGAAAGAAGGGAGGGAGTGAGGGAGGGAGGGAGGAAGGAAGAAACATACATATAACAATTCTGAACAATCTGTAATGTAAGCATAAAGAATAACTAAGTGTTTTAAGACAAGAGAGAATAGACAATGTTCAAAAATGATAATTATTTTATTGTGTTTTAAAAATGATTGAAAGCAAAATATACCTACAGATATTTTTTGAAGACTTGATATCATTTCGTTTTGATCCTTAAAGCCACTTGTTTGAATCTTCTTCATTGCATCCTCTTTTTCTGAAAGCCATGTACTAAAACGGCACTGAAAGGAATCAAAGAAGAACTATTTAAAATAGATCCTTTTGTTACTTGTCCAATTTAACACCTTTTCAGCTTCATGACAGCCCCAATTTCCTCCTACAGAAGCGCACCTGTTCTTCAGTAAAACGCTGCCATTTTAGAAGAATATCTTGTAAAAGAACCCAGCGCTCTTCAGTCCACTTGCAGATACTTGCCCATCGATCACCCAGTACCTGAAGATGGGGAAACAATCACATTATCAAACAATTGTCCCACAACCTCATTTCAAATGGCAGAAATGCTTTTCCATAGTACCTATTTTGAATGTCATGTAAAGAATAGTTTTCCTGTTTCTACTTATAATTAAGTAAGCAATGTGCCTTCTATATACTTTCAGACAACTTCACTCTTTCATCTACATTAGATTTAAAAGCAGGGATATTTTAATGCAATCTAAAGTAGTTATCCAACCAGTTTTTGAATGTCTCTATAAGTGTAAAATAGAAAAGATAAAATGGAGAATCATAAAGGATCAATACACAATATGAAATGTACGAAAATATTACATATTCCCCCATATGGACGTAAAACTCTTATGTGTCAATAGAAAAAGACAGGAAAGATTTTTCCAATGATAATATCAAAATAAATGTCTCTTTTGGTCCTGAATAACATACCCTTTTAAGTAAACATCTAAGTATTAGATACAAAGCAAAAATATAAAAGTCTTATTTTTATAATGTATCAGTAATTGGAATTACCTAAGAAAATTGTTATTCGTTTATTTTTTTCCTAGGATTGATGGTTTATATTATCTTGGCTAGTACAAAATTCTTAATTATTATTAGAAAAGTATCAAATTTTTTGTCTGTTAATTACAACAGTGAGAAAATACTGCTGTTCTATGAGAAAAAAAAACTGCCATGTATTTATTATATCCCTTATGTTAATGTATATAAACTATTTTATATGTAACATAAACCAAAATCATTGACAATACTTTTGAATTGGAGAATAAGTATTATAACAAAGTTTGTGCTACAAAATTTTGTCATTTACCTTAAGGACGTCAGAGACTAAAGTTTTTAACCTTTTACTCTTTTTTTCATATAGATAATGTTTTCTGATAACTACTGGATCATTAAAGCTAGATATTACAAAATATGTTATATTTTATATAAAATCATAGTAATGGAAAGTATAATTCCTATTTTGAAATACTGTAGCTAATATGTATTAAAATTAGAGTGTTTCCTTTTTAACTCTTAAATACTTACACAATGTGCTTTTTTATTATTTCACTCATTCTTGCATATTTCATTCAAAAGATTTCCATATTATGAAATGGTATCTAATCACAATTTCTACTCTTTGCATCAATTTACTCACTTTATAAATATTGATGCTTGATACTCTACTTCATATGGAAAAAGAAAAAACCCAGGATAGCCAAAACAATCCTGTCAAAAAAAGGAACTACTGGAGGCATTACAATCCCTGACTTCAAACTCTACTATAGAGCTACAGTACTGGAAACGGCCTGGTATCGGCTTAAAAACAGAACTATCAGTGGAACTGAATTGAAGACCTGAAAATCAATCCACACACCTAAAAACACATAATTTTTGGCAAAGAAGCAAAAATTATAAAATGGAAAAAAGAAAGCATATTCAACAAATGTTGTTGGCATAACTAGATATCAACATGTAGAAGAATCGCCATGCACAAAGCTTAAATAGATCAAAGACCTCAGCATAGAGCAGGGCTTCTCCCCAGCTACTGGCTTTGTCTACATATCCCACCCCAGCATGCCCACAAGAACCCCTTTCCATCTGCAGGGTCCTAGGATCCCCCAACTCAGCTTGCTTTGGGGCTGACGGTCTGGGGAAACAGTGGAGAGTGCAAGGCTACAGGGGTTTCATTGTTCCATGGAGCCGGCATCTACCAAGCCTGCCCTTTTTTCTGCTAGGTCCTTGGCCAGTAAGTGGCCCTGATCCAGTACCACTAGATCCATCCGGAGGGGGTTCGTAGATCCACCACCATAGCCTACTTCAGGGAGGAGAGGATCTGAGAGCCAACTCCAGTGCTGAGGGGACCTAAGAGAGGGCAGAACAAGAAAAATCCCCAAGTACACAGTTAGCCACAACAAAAATCGAACCAAGCCTCCGAGACTCTCCTGACCGCATTTGAAGGAAGAGATGAGCAGGCACCAATGCAAGAATTCCTCCAACAACCTGAAAAGCAACATGATAACACCAGAATGCAGTGAATATGCAACAGGAAGACTTGAACAACCTAATCCAGAAAAAGTAGAAGAAATCGACTATAAACGTAACATTATGAAAGTGATAGAGACCATTAAAGAGGATGTGAAAAACTCCTTTAAAGTAATGGATAAGGAGACTAAAAAAAGTTAGAAGAAATGAATAAATCCCTCAAAGATATCCTAGAAAACCAAGAAAAAGCAATCAAACAGGTAATGGTAACAGTTCCTGAAATAGAGGCAATGAAGAAAACAAAAACCAAGGGATGGCTGGATATGGAAAATCTGGATAAACGAACAGGAACTACAGACTCAAGAATAACTAACAGAATACAAGAGATAGAAGAAAGAATCTCAGACACTGAATACCATAGAGGAAATAAACTCATTGATCAAAGAAAACAGCAAATCCAACAAATTCTTATGACAAAACATGCAGGAAATCTGGGACACCATGAAAAGACCAAACCTAAGAATAATAGGGGTAGAAGAAAGAAAAGAATTACAGCTCAAAGGCCGAGAAAATACATTCAACAAAATTATAGAAGAAAACTTTCCCAACCAAAGGAAGAATATTCCTATGAAGGTACAAGAAGCATACAGATCACCGAATAGACTGGATCAAAAAAACCCAAAACATACAC
>PVIU01028666.1:0-18632 GCA_004026605.1 Ondatra zibethicus
ACTTCAGTTAGGGGAGAGGACTCATAAACTCATTCCCAGTCCCTTCTAGAATACTGAAAGGCTTGATCTTGTGAAGATCTTGTGCAGGCAATTACAACTGTAATGAGTTCTTAAGTATAGCTCTGTTGTCATATCCTGAAGATATCATTTTTCTCGGGTCCTCCCCAAACCTTGGCCATAACAATCTTTCTGTCCCCTCTTCCATAATGGTCTCTGAATGTCGGGGAAGTGGTGTGATGCAAATATTTGCATTTGTGGTTGAGCTCTCCACAGTCATGTAGTCTTTGTACTTTGACCAGTTTTGAGTCTCTGTGTTAATTATAATCTACTACACATGAACACAGTTCTCTGTTGAGGTCTAAGACCTGCACGCAGAACCATATAAACTGAGAGGATGACTTAATATTATGCCTCGTTAGTAAAATAATAGTAGCAGGTACACCCTTGGGGTTTATGGGCTCAACCACTGAATCATGAGATTTTAGCCAAATACACAGTACCAGGCATGTGTTTGTCCTGTGAAGCAGGCTTTAAATCAAACAAGAAAGTTATTGATTACCTCCATAATATTCATGCCACCATTATAACCATAGGCTTATTTTTCTATGATGATCATTATTGCAGTTCACAGGGTTCTCAATGGGGTAAGACTGTTGATGACATTACTCTCCAGCTACTTCCATTGCAAACTTATAGTATATAAGTACCATGAGAGCTAACCAGCATGGGAGAAGTTTTTTGATCAGTCGCAACCTGATTTATCCACATTCTATTACCAATGTGTGTGGTGCCTTCAGCAATAGGGTCTTATCAAACTATGATGGTTAACCAAGGGCAATGGGAAAATCTCTGCTGTTTTGGAGCGGGGTTCCTAGGGATATATCAGAGCAACAACTTGAGAGGAGGTATCCCACACTCAGGCCCTGGGATATTGGACATCATATGGTTCCCCTGTGTAGGGTGGCTCCAATTGAACTCTCTCTCTCTGTGTCTCTCTGTCTGTCTCTGTCTCTCTCTCTCACACACACATATACACAAATACACAAAACATATTTGTGTATACACATGAGAATATGAGATGTTCTTGTTTGTTTTTTTCTGTTGTTTTGATAAAAACCATGACTGAAAGCAACTTGGGGAGGAAGCAATTTATTAAATCTAACAGATTTAATTATCAAGGGAGCTGAGGCAAGTGTTAAAGTAGAAATGCAGAGGTAGGAAATGAAGCAGAAACTGTGGAGGAGCTGGCTTGTTCTCCATTGACTTGCTTGGCTTGCTTTCTTACATAAGCCAGGATCACCTCTTCACATCACTGCCCATTGTGGTCTGGGCCCTCCCATATCAGTCATTATTCAAGAAAATGTCCACAGATATGCCTGCCCTAAGGCGATCTGATGGTGGCAATTCTTCAACTGACCTTCCCTTTTCTCATGTGACTCCAGTTTATGTCAAATTGCAAATAAAACAAAAGCTAAAAACAGCACAAAAAGGTCTTTCCATCTTCTGGTGTCTTCTTCAGTATCTTAAAGTTTTCATTGTGCGCTTGTACACTTCATTAGTTGAGATAATTTCAAGAGTTTAAAAAAGGCTTTTTTTTCTTTCTTGGTATCATTGCCATTGGAAGGCTACTAATTTTTGCATGTTAATTTTATACCTTACTACTTTTGTGAATGTGTTTATCAGCTTTAGGAGATTTGTTTGATGACTTTTTATATAAAATTTTTGACATATATTTTTAATTGAAATAGAATTGCTTCACTTTCCATCCTCCTTTTCCTGGCTACCCTCCTTCAAGCCCCTCCCAGAACTCCCTATTCTCAAATTCATAAGCTCTTTTTATTTATTATTGTTACACGTGCAAGCATATATGTGTATATGCAAATTTATATAAATAAAACATGCTAAGTCATTTTGTTGTACAGCATTTTCAATGCATAATTATTTTAAATCTAATTTTGTAATTTTAGATTAAAATTTAAAATTTGGATACACATATAATGTGTTTGAGTCTGATCTACATTCCATTTCCTTCCCTTCAATTTCTTCCCCTCCTTACCTCTTAAGGTATATTTAATTGATTTTAAAATAGAAAACTGAGATTTTGCAGGAAAGTGATTAAAAAATGTTGTAACTGATTGTTGATGCTTATTTTAACAGACTATCTTTAATCAAATTCACACACAGGATGTTGGTTATTTATCAATGGCTAAAGATCAAAGAGGAGAAAAAATGGTGATGTGTCAGGAGAAAGGTGAGGAATCTAACAATAAAAAGTCCATGATAGAATATTTGTTTGAAGCACAAAGAGTTACGTATACCTCAAGCCAGAAAAGTTACCTCCTAAATATGTACTGAGTAACAAGATATTTTAAGTTTCGGTAGCACACATGTCAAAGACAAGTTTTAAGACAGGCTAAATGAAGCGTATCAAAAAGGAAGAGGGTATGAGTTACCTCTCTGTTGTTTAATGACCAAGGGCAGTTAGGAAGCAAGTGGGGTGGAGAAGAATGGGGATAGAAAGGCAGAAAAGATAGAGAAGAAATGAGGGAATGAAGAAAGGGAGTGTGCAGGGGAAGGCAGGAAATTCATATAAAAATCATTGGTGGGGGATTGCTAATGTTAAAACACTATAAAGCGATCTGCTAATGAGGAATTGTGTGTAAGAGACTGAACAATGTGTTCCCATAGTCTTGTTTCCTCACTTTGGGGAAGGCATAAAGATTTGACATATGAGACCCTTCTTCAGTGTTCATCTTGTATATAATCAATATCTATTCTCAACTGTATATATTACATAATGTCAGTGGAAAAGTGTTCTTAAATCCCAGTATAAATATAAATTTATATTAAATATTTATATTAAATATAAATATATAAATCCCATATGAGCCTAAAATGGCATCATAGAAAGGAACAACATGAGGCTTTAGTCATAGGTTGATTAAGAGTGCCATCAATAGACCCATAGACATGCTCTACTAAATACAGTCAACATGTGTGTGTTTATAAAAATAAAGGTTTTGATGTGCTATAATTCTACAAGTAAATAACCAGGGTGATACATTCAGAACCATTCTTGAATAAGAAGTGAACAGTGGTGATTGCTTGTAACTAATATATAAAGTAAAGGACATGGTAAACTCTCACAAACACTAGGGTAAATGACTGTGAAGTACTCATTGCTGAAGATACAGTCTGTCCCATGCTATAATCAGTTTTGGCTGTTGGAATATCATCTTGATTTCCTGATTTCACCCTAAAATTACTGATACCTTTTATTCTCCAGCCATTAGAAATACCACTTTAATGAATGCACATAACTTTTTTTTTGTTTTTTTTTTGAGACATGGTTTCTCTGTTACTTTGAAGCCTGTCCTGGAACTAGCTCTTGTAGACCAGGCTGGCCTCAAACTCACAAAGATCTACCTGCCTCTGTCTCCTGAGTGCTGGGATTAAAGGCGTGTACTGCCACCGCCCAACTCATGTAACTTTTATTAGAAATGTTCACTGGGTTCATTATCTTAATTTGAAAATTGTCATCTGATTAAAATTATGGAATTCATTCATTTTCCAGTAAATTTCTATCACGTGTCTTTTCTTCAAGTGAAAAACAAAACTAAAAACTTACCACACCTCAAAATGAACATAATCACTGTAAAAACTAACCACAGAGAATGTTTTTGATAGATAGCAGTTCTTCTTGAAAGTATGGTAAACTTTGTCATGCTTACATATAACTATTTCTGTTTTTTTTAGAATCTCCTAATGAATATATTCAATTGAAGGTAGTAAGTTTCTATCTTATCCTGAGTTATTAAAATCATATTATCCAAACACACACACAGGTAGTTAAATATCTTCTTTGACAATCTATACAGTTTCCCATTGAAGGAAGAGATTCTTGTGAAGCACCAGCAACAAAGCAAGTAAAGTCATACTGCTCAGGTAAATTCCACAGTACTGATTTATGTGGGAAAAGTGCTTCAAAAATGCAAAACCTACTGTCTCGAAAAACCAAAAAAAAAAAAAAAAAAGAAAAACTTATACAATCTTTTTGATTTTTACTTCTCTGCTCTCCAAATTTGATGGGAGGACTTTTCTTAAGGGACTAAATTATTATTATTAAGTCCCATTGTTTACACAAGTCACTTAGTTGCTCAAAATAATATTTTCAAAGTTTTAACTCTAACACAGACATTTTCTCCTTTGTGTCTTGGTATACTAACATTGTCATTTTTTTACAGAATAGTTGTGCTAGGTATAAAAGTCCATTAATTTTTTTTGCATAGTTTAAAAACATAGGACTGCTGTTTGTAATGGTTTATGTTTGTAAAGTCAACTACTTGGAAAGCTGAACAAATCTTTCTTTGGCAAGAATATTTTTGGGATATGAGTGAAATTACAAGTTATTTCTCATTACAAATTCAAATTATGCTTTCTTTTAGTTTGACACACTGCTTATTTGTCTTCTTCAAACAGTTTTTATTTTCATCCATTTATTCTCTAAGTCAGTACCCTTAATTGTGGAAGCAGGACTGCTGCAGGAACTAATGTAATATATAGCATGATGAACTATCTTTGCCAGATATTGCCTATATGTAGAATTACATATATTATAATAGAATTACAATATTCCATGTTAGAGAAAATAGCCGAATATCTCCTATAATAGTCATTAGAAACTCTATTCATGTTATACACATTATTGAATCATTGATTCAGCATTTATTATACAAATTTGATTTTATATGGACCTTAAGTACTCACATATTCGATTCTTATACCATATCTGTACGCTCAATGACATTTCAGTATATCCTTTTTAGATGAGCCTGATATCTATAAGCTGTGCATTCCTAAAGAATTCCAAGGGAATTACTAGATGTGTAAGATGAAATATTAATCATTTTATTTAACTTATTTCACATATCATTTCATATTAATAGATTTTATGTATTCAGCCAATCTTCAAATAAACATTGCATCAATTTGCACCTTTCTACCTACTAAGTTACATCCCCACATTTTTTACTCATGCCACTAATATTGGTGATTTTATTTGCACATTAACAATTTTTAACATTGTTTCTGTCCCTGATCCTATGGCTCTTTCAAACTTTGCATCCCCTCCTGCAATGTTCCCTAAGTCTTAGGTATGGGATTGCTTTTTTGATGTACCCATTGGGATGGGTTGTAACAACTATCATTTTTGTCTAACTTTATAGCTTTTAAACTAATTATATTACAGCAGAACCAACTATAAAAGCTTCTGGAGGAGAATGGTGTGGTGACAGAAATTTCCAAAGACAGGTACATGAATATTAAAATTAAAACCTTTAAAGACCATCTTTTCATTGGTAAACAATGTGTCAGGAGCCACGTGAAAGTGCCATTTTCCTTGCCCTCGAGAGCCAATGTATCATTTAATTTTCAATTTTAACAAGCAGACTGGTGTAAGATAAATTAAGTACGTTTATAGATTCTCAATATGTTTTCTATCATTTTTGGTGTTTAAAAAGTCATGCCAGGTTTGAGACTTATGAGTAAATGGCAACAGTTTTGAGCAGTATCAGAGTGCTAACCCCAGGATTTGATTCATTCTAAAGAGTTACCTTTTCTAGTGATTTAAAATTTCATTTGCCTATTACCAATCAGTACTGCCAAAGATTAAGCTTGAATTATTTATTTTGGTTCCTAGTGTTTTTAATTGTCTTTGCCATGGAAGAGAATAGACGTGTATAGTTAATCCCATTATCCATAAAGAGTGATTTCTTGTAGAATGGAGACTTTGGTGTTCTGTAAGCAAATCAAAAAAAAAGTTTTCAATAAAGAAATTCATTAAATATGGTACTGCAGTGGACTAACTTTACCCAGCATTACAACATATGGTGATTGTAGTTATCCCTGAATATGCCACCATACGGATTTATAATTTGTAAGAATTTTATTAGAATATGCTGTTGAAATGTAGCAGGTGGTGCTTTGCTCCCTGCAGACATTTTATGTTGAATACTCTCCAGTTACTGAATATCAAGCACTAAACTGTTGAACATGGACATAGCAAATGAGGTTATATGAGCGCAAATGTCTAATTAGTGAATATTATATGTGAAATTCCTCACTGAGAAACAGTTTATATGAAGAGGTAGAATGATAATGAGTGTTGTATTCAGTGTGTATACAAGAGTGAGGGCTGAAATGCTTGCTCAGAAATGATCTTTATAAGTGTGAGGATTAAATTGCCATCTAAAGAAACAGAATCAAGAGTCATGACAAATTCTAGCAAGAGGATCAGGAAGCAAAGAAAGCAGTGGTCCACAGCTATACATTATATTGGAACTTTCTGGTTTCCCCAAAACCAGATGAAATATTACCTTCATGATTGTTATTTTAATGCTCATATTGTACAAACAACGCAGAGTGTAAATATGCAACTTGCACCTTATCCCTGCTTAGTGAAAGCATGTTTCTCTTCATTATCTGAAGGATTGCTATAGTTCTGTAGCTTGGTTTTGCTTGTAAAAACCGATAGTTGATAGCTAATGTTTAAATATTTTAATCATAACAAAATAACTTTCTAATGAGTAAAAATGTGCCCAAACATTTACTATTTAAAAAAAATGGAGTAACCACCACAAAGTTTTGTTTGAATGATCTCTGTATTTCTTCTTTCAGTATTAAAAATATTGATGCCATTGGAACTGTTCATAAGTGATAATATTATATGACTGGCACATATGTCATAATTTGATAATATATGAATTTAAAAACCTTTGTGATTTATGAGGAATGAAAATTACTGGTATTCTGAAATTAATTCCTTTTTTAATCATGAATGCTGGCTTCCTTAATATCTATGCAAGTGTCTCCTCTGAAATTATATTGTCAATTTTATAATCAGTGACCCAATAAGATTAACGATTCTCAGAAACTATGTATGAGAATCTATTATAATTTAGTTTTTCAGTTATGCTTCTTGTAGTTTCAATTTAATTACATTTGAAATAGGAAACTGAGATAATTTCCGAGAATGTGATTATTAAATCTGTGCAACTCATTACTGATACTAATTTTAACACAGTATTTTTAACAACATTGTCCAAAGGGCATTGACGATTTATCTTTGGCTGAAGATGAAAGATGCGAAAGCACAAGACATGATGAGGAGCAAGGTGATAACTCTATTTACAAACATTACATGACAACATGTTTGTTTACAAAGAATATTGAGCTTTTTCCCAGTGAAAGAAAATTGCTTCAGGGTCTTTTAAATGGCAATAATTAGATCTTATTTTTTCAAAGCAGGTTAAATTGAGACTATTACTGAGAAAGTGAAATGATGAGTTAAATTATGAAGTATTTTACTCTAAGGATTTTGGGAGGACAAGGAGGAATAGTGAAGATTAGGAAAGACAGCAGAGGGCTGGGAAGCCCTTGTACAGCCAGTCACAGATAAGGAACTCGAGAGTAGTCAGCTCATTTCACATGAGATTCACATGCTATCCTCTAAATTCAAGTGTAGAATATTTTCCTGGGAAGAGTGAGGAGGGGAAACCATGGTGAGTGACTGGCACTCAGCTCTCCACTGACCATGGAGAACATGGAGGCAGCAAAGGCCCTGGTTACGTTAACTTCCTTTCTAGAGTGAAAGAAGCAGCCAATTTGTAGAAGCTCAGGTTGTTTGATATAATCCAGTGATAACTTAACCATTCACTGGAATAGTAGGACTGTGTCTTGTGTAAACATGGCTTACATTTCACATGGAACACTTTAGTAATCTCCTGTTCTCCTGTAAAACTCAGGCATCTTTGAACTTTGACAATCAGTCAGCACTAACAACTTCTTATTCCTACCACGTGATTTAGGTTCACACACTATTTACAAAGTGCTCACTAAAAATGTTTCAGATGTGAAAACTAGGGGCAACCCAGAAACAAGGTCCTAAAGGTAGTTCACACACACACACACACACACACACACACACACACACACACACACACAACTGAGCAATTCTGTGTGCTACTATGTTTTCAGGAGCACAGATTCTCCTATCTCTAAATATTGAGTCTTCTTTGAGCTTCCAAAGTTTATCATATATGGAGGTCATGAATGACATTGAACTGTCTCTCTAAAGAGCCGTTCTGTTTCTTCCTACAGTCAGAGCTTAAAAATAATTTTGGGTCACAAAATCATCCCATAATCACAGTTTCATTTTGTGTTCCAACAATTAGGAATGCGATACTGATGCAGGTTGTTTTCATTCAATTAGAAGAGAAAAACAAAAGGGGTGCCCCAAAACTAAAATTAGTAATATTTTGAAAGCTAGAAACCTGGAATATTTTTGATAGTTATTCTATATGGAAGGTATATATAACTTTATCATGTTCACATATAATTAATATGTCTCTGACTCTTTAGACTCCCTTGAAGAATATGCTCAATTGAAGGTAATAAGTTTTAGATTTTATCTTGCATCATTTAATTCATACTATTTATAACAAGCAAATGTTACTTTTAAAAAGATGTATTTATTTTTGTCTATCCTCCTGATGGTATGTGTATATGTATGTGGTTGTATATATGCCTATGCATGCATAGAGGCCATAAAACGGCACTGGGTGAGTTTACATGTGTTTGCTGGATGCTTGGCTTATTACTTGGGTATCAGATTCCCAACTCCAGTCTTAATAGTTGAACAGCAAATGCTCTTAACCACTGAGCTGTTTATACAGTCCCACAACAGCTATTAAATGTCTTGTTTTAAAGCCTATACAGAAGAAAACTTCTCTTCCATGCGAAGCAACTGCAAAGAAAGAAGTAAAAGCATTTGGCCCAGGTACAGTCTGCCATATGTCTGGGAAAACGCTCCAAAACGTAGAGTGTGCATGGTCTTTGAAGTTTCACTCCCCTGCTCTTCAACTTTCACATGAGGATTTGGTACAAATGAAGTGTCGCTGTTGTCATTATCTTTCCAAAAAATTATTCAGTAACTTAACATACTCTATTCACATTTCTGACTATAACTCAATGTCCCAAAACTCCCATTTCTGAATCAGCATGCTTCCTACAGAATACCTGCATGCATTGCAAAGTCAATGGATTTTGCATAGTTTAAAAACACTTAGATGAATATTGTTTGTAGAGGTATCTGCTTAATAACGGTGTAGAGACTAGAGTTTTCTTGATATCCACATATCTGACTAGTTCGTGTACACTAAGAATTCAAAGTATTCTTATTAATTGCGTTTAGATACATAGTCTTTTGGTGATTTTAATCCAATTTGATTTCTTCTTTATGGAAAAATTTATTTGATCAAAATGCAGAATAGATTGGGCTTACATATGGTACAGTTGAAAGAACCTAAGTAAGAATGGGTTCTATTCAGTTGCACAGTTTGCTGGTTTCCCCTGGATAATGTGACAATTGGTAGATTGGAGTGAGGGCCATGGGTTTAGGTGAGATAGAAGCAAGATGACTTTCAGTCAGGACTGTGAACTTGCCTTGGCCACCACACTGCTGGGGAAATATGGAATTATTCAGTCTAAGATTTTAACTGAGAAATAAAAGTACAACAAAGCCCCCAAAATATGCAGCTCCTGGCTACAGATACAGAAATATGAATCTATTCAAGCAGGGGTTTCCTCTTCTTTTATTAGGATGATTCGAGAAAGATTTAAATTTTGCTAAATAAAACTTCCATTTTCTCTTCACTGAACAATGGAGATAAAGTCAGGGCAATTTCTTTTTCTGTTCTTGTTTTGCAGTCAGAGAAACATTTTGTCTCCCAGTATGTGTTAATAGAAAGAACTATTTGCGCAGTGTATTGGCCAAAAGTATTTTATTGGCTGATTTTGAGACTGGGTTGCACTGGGTAGCCCTGGCTGTCTTAGAATTTGCTATGTAGATACGGTTTAGACGTACATTGCTATGCGTATAAATTATACTGTACTATACTTTCTAGTTTTTACTTTAACCTGTAGTATTAATATTCTTTAGTATAGAAAATATCCAGAGACCTGCAAGAATTGTTACTACCAGTTTTAATTCCAAATCCTTATCCTTATAACATTGACAAATCTACCTATTTTCTTCATTTCTTTATTTTAATTGATTTAGAGAATGAATCTAAATCCATACATATGTTACTCATATAACATATTAGTAAGGTTTAATTCTTCATATTGTTTATTGATGAACATTGTTGCTTTGGTTAATCACTTTATAAACTTGATACAAGCTCGATTCATTGGGGAATAGTAAACTTTAGTTGCGAAAGTGCTTCTATCAGGCTGGCCTTTAGTCTGATAGAAGCACTTTCTCAACTAAAGTTTACTAAAGTCTGTGGCGGCATTTTCTAAATTAATGACTGCATGGTGCCACCATTGGGCAGGCAGTCCTGTGTTATATAAGAAAGCAAGCTGAGCAAACTTGTAAGCTGCTTTCCTCTGTGGTCTCTTTGCTTCAGTTCCCGTTTCCAGGTCCCGCTGTGAGCTCCTGCTTTGGTGACAGAGTAGAAAGTATAAGCTGAAATAGATCCCTCCTCCATAGCTTCTTCAACCATAGTATTGGGAGGTAAACTAGGACTATTAGAGAGGAGTGTCCGGTGTGATTTCATTTGACTTTCTTATGTTTCAGGTTTGCTATTTCCTGGTGTGTCCATCTTCTTTAGTAGAATAATTTGTGCATGTGTGTTTGAGCTCTGTACAGGCCTTATTCATGTAACTGACTCACTGTAGAAGTCACATATTGGAGCTTCTGATAGTTGATCCATTTCCTAAGTGAGTGTAGGACCAAGAACACAGCGAACAATAGCAGCAGCAGCAGCAGCAACAACAACAACAACAACAAGCACAAATGATAGCAATCAACAGACACCTTTCAAAGTAACTTTGACTATTTAATGCATTCAGTTTCCCCATCTAAAGACACAGGTTAACTGAATTAATTAAGAAACAGAATCCGTCTTTCTGCTGTCTCCAACAAACTCATCTTACCTTCAAATATACATGATGCCTTAAAGTGAACAGCTGAAGATTAGTGTATTCCCCCTCCCCAAATCCTCCCCACCTCTCTACGTACCCAACTTTGTTCTCCCTTTTTCATATAAAAAAACATTAAAAGAAAATCAAAATCAGCAAATGAAGAAAATCAACAAGACAAAAAATACGCCAAGATAAAACTAAACCAAATAAGAACACACAGCAAAAAAATATGGAGTTCATTTTGTGCTGACTCCTGGGCATGGGACTTTCCCTAGAGTGTGGTTGCCACTCTGTGTCGTGCCATTTGAGTGACCGATTTCCCTTTTGTCGGAAGGTATCAATTGCAAATGGCTTCTTAGTTAGGGGTGGGAATTTGTGTCCACTTTGTCTTTGTAGTTCTGGCATTTTGTCTGGTTTGAATCTGTACAGGTCTTATGTATGCTGCCCAAATCTCCGTGAGCTCATCTGTTTCAGTTCTGCTGCACCCGAAAGATGCTTTCTCTTTGGAATCACCCATCTGCTCCGGCCTTACACTTTGTCTACATCTGCTTGTGCATAGATCCCTGAGTCCTGAGGGGAGGGGTTTGATAGAGACATTCCATTTAGGACTGAGGGCTCCAACGTCTCTCACTCACTGTGCATTGGTTAGTTGTGGTTCTCCAGGTCAGGTCTCACCCACTAGAAGAAGAAGCTTCTCTGATGAGGGTTGAGTGAAGCACTGTTCTATGGTGATCTCATTACGTCATTAGGAGTCATCTTATTGCATATTTCTTTGGCAGAAAAGTACCAGTAGGTTTTCTCTTAGACCCATGGCCTTCCAATCTCAGATTTTTGGACTCTTTAGTGAGCATCCAAGAGTGGGCCTTAAGTTCAATCAAAAAGTGGTAGGTTACTCTCATAATATTTATGCCTCTATTGCACCTGTATATCATGCAGGCCAGTCACTGTTGCTGCAGAGTTGTAGCTGATATTGTAGGTTGATATTGATAAAATATTTCTCCTCCAGTGATGCGACTAAATCCAAGTTCCTAAATTAGTAACTGAATGCCTATTTTGAATAATCACTAATTATTAGATTTTCTCTCTGTATTATTTATCAAATTGTCTTTGTAGCTTATTTTAACTAACTATATGGATTTTTCAGAATTAGATGTACACTTGTCATCAGAGGAAGAACAAGAATGGCCTGATGACAATGAAGAGGAATATGTAAAGGTACATACATATTTAAATAAATTCTCATTTTAAGATTTTCACTGGCAAATGCTGAATTCATGGATCATATGTAGTTACTTTTTGACTTCCATTGAGAATCAACAGACTGTGATTTAATATTTAATTTCAAACTATGTAGCTAGGCCACACACTAGTTTCAGAATCAATAGTGGCATAAAATAAACCTTATCCTTGGATTTGTTTCGATTAAAAGATCATGTTTGGGTGATTGTCAGTCATTTAATATCTTCACATGTTAAAGGCAGTCAAATTTGAATTAAATCAGTCAGAAATCAAAATTTTGAGCAGTACGAGAGCTATTTCCCCTGAATTTAATTCATGCTAAGGAATTATTATCTTAGTTACTCAAAATTGTATTACCTATTATTAAGTATTTCACAACTTAAAGCTTCAATGCATCATTTAGTTCTCTAATTAAGTTACTTGTTGTCAGAGTCTCTGTTATCTGAGAGACATATCATCAACCCTATTACCTCTAAGGAGAATAACAACTATAGAATGTGACTTTTGGTGTTATCCTCCAAAGAATACATTTCAATCAGTCAGCGGCTGACTGAATAAATTTTGGTGTTAGAATATATCAGAACTGGAAAGACTGGAATGAGAATATATTCCTCCATTTGGATTTATAATTTGTATAAAACCCTTGAAGGAATAAACTAATGATATAGAACATGTAGTATCTGAGTCTTCTCTCCAAACACTTTAATTTCTTTGACCTTGAATAATTTGTGGGTTTTCAGTATCAAATATGTATGAGGCTTTAAATATAGAATCTGTCACATGTGCATTTTAATAGCGAAACAAGTAACGAGAAGACATTTGTGATCCAGATGGAGAATACACATAATGTTTGGTTGGAGAACATTGCAAGGGTGAGTGTGTGGTGAGAACAGAACCTGTCTGTACTCAGAGAAGCTTCTGAATGTAACCGTGAAGCTGCTAACCAAAGGAGGGAGAGGGAGCCTCAGGAAAGGCTGTGGAAAAGAAAACAGTAGATCACATCAGTCCACTGGTTGAGACTTAACAACCTTGATCACCCAGGAAGCATTAAGTAATAGAACCATCATTATAATAATTTCATTTATCATATTATATGAAAAATAACTCAACAAGTAAGAACCTACAATATTTCACACATGTAATAAGAAAGTTCTTATGTTTTAATTCTTATTCAGGTTTGCCATATTTTTGAAGTTCTCTCTTAATTGGGAAAGAACCATATATGATAGCTAATATGCTTCGTATGTATTTAGATAATCTATAGAAAAATTATCATATTAATTTACCTCATGTGCCACCAGTTTTTTCCTTGATAACATTTTCCCCAGGACGCCTAAGTGGAGAAGCTTCTACAAATCTTTGTTACACTCAATATCACATATCAATATCTCTCTTCATAGTTCCTGTCATTGAAAATGTTTTGCATCAGCAGTGATTCCATCAAACAAAATTATTCGAAATTGTTAAAATCCTTTGTAATTTTCCAAGGGAATAATATTTTGAAATTCTGAAGTTTATTCCTCATTCATGCATGCATGCACATTGGTTACTTTATCAGCTATAAATCTATAACATCTGATCTCCATGATTAGTGTGCATGGACAACAGCTTTCTGAAGATAAAACTTAGACATTATTAAGAAAATGTATTTGATGATTTTTAAAATTTTATTCATGATTTTTTGTTTTCATCATATTTAATTTAAAAAATAGGAATTGAGATATTGTCTTGGAAAGTGTTTGGTGATCTCTATGTAACTAGTTTTTGACAGTAATTTCAATAGTATATGATTAAATGACACATTTATTCACAGCCAAAGTGCAAAGAAGAAAAAATATAAATCTACAAGAGACCCATACTTCTATTTCCTCAATGATATTATTAATGTAGATGGTTTGAAACTTGGTAAGATATGCAGTCATGGTCACATAAAATATTAGTGAATATTCAATAGATAGTTGTGGGGGTAAGAGAATAACTCCAGTCTCCTGATTTAAATATACATTTTCCAGTGAAGTGCATTTCCCTCCTTCTTTTTTTTATTCCTTAGTTTCCTTCTTTCTTCCGTCTTTCTTTCCATCTTCATTAAATTGTGTTTCCATTCATGACTGTTTTATTTTCAATACAATTAATTTTAAAATAGAAATTGAATTTTTTTGAAAATCAATTAGGAAATCTTTATGCAACTTAATATTGATGCTAATTAAAAAATATGTTTAAGCAACCTCAACCAATGGGCACTGCACATTTATCCATGGCTACAGATGAAAGAGGAGTCAATGTTGTAAGTGACCAAGAGAAAGGTAAGAACTCTTATTTTATTAAAAATTCCATTCAAGAGGCTCAGGGAGATTTTTCATAAGAGCATTTGCTACTCAAGCCTGACAAACCAAGACTGATCCCAAGGACCCATGTAAAAGCCTAATGTGGTGGTGCCCTCTGCAGCAAAATGGGAGGGAGGAGTAGGAGAATCAACCAGTAGTGTTCAGCCAGCTAACCTCTAGCATGCTGTCCAGCTGAAAGACAAAGAGAGGCCTTGACTCAATGAGGTGGAAGTTGAGAGGCAACTGGGACCTCTGACATCCACATGTGCTAATTGAACACACACACACACACACACATACTTGAAAAATTTTTTAAATCCACTGGACAATGCTTAAGACTGAGGGCGTGAGATATTTTCCTACCCACCCCAACATAACCTATTACATATTTAAGTTATATTATTTTTAAATGGAGGGGTGTGGAGAAACACTCAGTTGGTAATGTTCTTCAATTTTAAGTAAGAATATGAGTTTGAACCCCTGGACTCACATAGATATGCCAGGCCCGGTCACATGTGCTTATAGGAAAGCAGGAGCAGGAGACTACCTGGAGCTCACTCACCAGCCAGTCTGGGTTAAATGGTGAGCCACAGGACATGAGAGACTCTGCCTTAAAAGGAGTGGAGAGTGCTCTTGAGAATGACGCTGAAAGTTTCAATTCAATTGCTTATACACCTGCAGACATAGGAGCACCATATCTCTCCAAGTCTGGAAAAAGAGGTTAGACTGAGAGTCAAACTCTCAAGTGGAGATGAGTGACATTATTGAGTGTTTCTCAGTTGTTGAATACCAGAAAATGAGAAATAGTAGCAGGGTTGAAATAAAGGTGAAGACATTCAAGAGCATAGGAAGAACATGAAGAAAAATCGGGTCGTTTTGTTTGAGTAGAGACTGCGAAAATAGTTATTTTAGAGGATGGAAGGATATTAGCCGTGAAGGAAGATATATCTTAGTGGCAAAGATGCATGTGAAGTTCAGTTTCAAACATCAGTATCCATGCTCTTTAGAATTACACCATGTAACTTTTAAGCTTCACATAAAGGTTTCACAATGCGACTCCTGCTGAACACTGTATTTTCAGCTTTTTCCAGCTACTTTCAGGTACTCTGGTTCTACTAATCACGACTAGCTTTAGACTGATATTTTTGCCATTTAACACTTCATTGCTATAGTGTTTCATGCCCTGGATCTTCCCTCTGTCTTTCAGAATTTATTCCACGGGAGTCAAGTCCAGGCTTCCTTCTGAAGGACCATCCTTCCCCGACACACTTGCTTGCATGCTTTTAATCCTGGTGCCAGATCCCAATGACTCAGGAAATATTTTGAAACAAATTGATTACTTACACAATACAACAAGCCAATAAAATTTTGGAAAAAAGCACACCAGGACTGTACATTATATTGACTGTTGTATTGATTACTAAGGTAGTTGGTTAGGTTAGTATATGCTAATTTTGTGAAAATTCAGTTTATTTTTATCTGACAATCCTATTCTATTACTGTAAACTTCTTATGGATTTTTATTACACTTTAGATATTCAGGCCTTATGAGAAATATTTATTTAAAAATGTAGGGTATTTTTAAAAAACACCTTTAATCCCAGCATTGGGAAGCAGAGGGAGATGGGTCTCTGTGAATTTGAGACCAGCCTGGTCTACAAAGTAACTTCCAGTAAAACAAGAGCTACACAGAAGAACCCTGTCTCATGAAAAAAAAAGGGGGGTGGTATTGTAACCAGAATGGAAAAGGAAATGTAGTCTTCATAATAATCCATATCTACCAGCAAAGGAGAAATACTTATAGCATCATTATTTTTAACATTAACATGGAGGTTAATCAAATTGGAAAGCCTTCTTTAACAAAACATTGACTTGTGTCTTTCCCTAGATTTTATGCCTGTGTTCTCCTTCCTGAATTAATAATGTGGAGAAAACAGATTCTTACTCTGAAAGTTGTACTGGCAATATCTGCAGTGGCACGCTACTGTTCATTTTGACATCCGGGATAGATAATAACTTTTCATGAAAGAGGTCACCTTCCCCTCCATCAGTTAGGAGTGAAACACTGGCATTGATGCCAGAGTCGTTTCTATTTAGCTGTGTTTATTGGAATAGTAATCTCACTTTAGAAAGTTTCATTTCATTAAAGTTAAAAACCTCACTTTGTGCTTGACTTTTACTTCATTTCCTAATAAGACTACAACAGAGCAAGCAAAGTGAGGATAAACCAAACCCTGATCTTAAACCAATGATAACTCTGGGGATTATTTTCCACACTGATTCTGCAAGAAATTTTGATTGACCTTGTCATGCTAACATGTAATTAATTGCGAGTCTCTGGTTTTCCAGGTCTTCCTCCTGAATACCCTGAATTAAAGGTAAAAATGTTCTCATTTTGTTCTGTATCCTTAACTTCCTACTGTATGACGTATAGGCGCGCCATCAAACATCTTGTTTCAAACCCACGCAGGATGCCATTGAAAAACAAGACTTTGTGTTAATGGAAGACTCAACAATGAAGCAGGAAAAATCACTCATGGCAGGTACATTTATCAATAGCTATTTCCCTGAAACTAGTGCTTATGAATATTCAAAATGTCCAGTCTTTTATTCCCTACAATATACTTCTCTAATTTAATGAAAGAATTAAATATGTGAAATGTGAATATCATTTCAGCATCATTATCTAAAAATGAGTTATTTGCTGACTAAGATTTGGTTTGCCACCTGAAGAGTTACCACTTGGGCACTTTGGTGGTTGTGTATCAGCTCAGTTGCATTCCAGTTTTGGAATCTGTATGTTTCCTAGTGATAAGTTGAGATTAGTTATTAGACACCGGGATGCACATCTCCTTGAGCATTTTTTCAAAGCCATCTGTGCATTCACATCTGGTTAATTGGGAGGCTGAGGCACGACTAGGAGTGCTGAGTAGCCTATGAATGTCACGTATTATTTCACAGAGGTTGTGATGGAATGTCCAAAACCTGTGAAAGCGCAAGGCCAAACGAATCTTAGTATGCAGAAGGGAGGTGGGCAGGAAGCCCTATCTTCCCCTATGAGAGAGGCGGTGTCAGTGTTCTCTAGAGGAGTGCAGACCCAGGGATGCTGACCATACGCCCATGGAGTGCCACGTACCCAAGAATATGAGGGCAGCACAAATTGAACTTGATTTTTTTTTTAAAATAAGGACACAAAGTGAGGTGTATAGGGATAGATCTGGGAGAAGCTATGGGTGACTATGGTGAGAGCCCATTGTATGGACTTTCAAAGACATAATAAAGTATATAAAAAACTGGTCTAGTAAAAATAGGTAGTATTTTTTAATCCATTGTGGAAACAGTCTATAGGCATTATCTATATAATTTGTGTTTTGATTAACGTGCTCCTTAAGTCAGTGGCCCTAGTCAACCATGATATTCAGACTGCAGCAGGAATTTACATATTGCAATGTAATAAAACAGGTTGTCTTACTATCCCTAACCAAAAAGAATAAATGTCACATTTTTAGAAGAGTTTCAGTTACATGCAAACACAGTTACTGACTACAGCAAATCCAAATTCATGTACTCATTGAATTGATATCTTTTGGATGGTTTTTCTTCTGATTTGGCTGTAATTATAGTTTTATCAACATAAATTGTTTTGGGGTAAGGCTTCACTTATGTACAATGGGCATGAACTGAAACCTATTTATCATATAGTTTATTATTAATTTTTTTTACAAGAAACACACATTCATGAGAAATGTTAAATGAAATTTACCAACACAGGGAGATAGGAGAAAGGGGAGAAAGTAAGCAGCAATCACCCAGTGGTGTCTCCTCATGTTTCAAGAGAAAGCAGCTTTAGCGCTTAGCTGTCCAGGGGTCCAACTTTATATTTACCCTTTTCCAATTATTTTTTTCTTAAGTATTTTTCTGAGTATTGTTAAATGTTTTGAAACCTTTTATTACATTCAGGATTTCATGAGTTTCCAGTTTTGCATTCTACTTGATAATTTGTCTCTATGTTTTTAATATGCCACTCAAAAATATTGTTCTTCTCATATCTTAAGTTGATCTGCTTTGGTTGCAAAAGTGAGAAAT
>PVIU01028667.1:0-18633 GCA_004026605.1 Ondatra zibethicus
AAGGTTTTCCCACATTGTTTACATACATAGGGTTTCTTTCCAGTGTGGATCTTTTCAACATACTGAAGAAAATCAGGATAAGTAAAGGCATTATAATGCTCCTTATCCATACATATTTCTTCTCTAGTTTCATTATTCACACGTATTTGAATGCAACCATTACTTTTGAAGATTTTCTCACACTGGTTAAATTCATAGGTGCTCTGTCCAGTGTCAGTGTCTTCACGCTTCAGAAAGCATTCTGGATAAATGAAGGCTTTCTCACATTTCCCAATCTTAAAGAGGCTCTCTCCACATAGCTCGTATTGATGAGGTTTGTGTGTAGTCTGAAGAGGCATAGACACATTAAAAGATGAATGACCAATGAGAATGTTGTCTTCATACACATGACTTTCACAAATCATTGTTCTATGAGAAATTTTCCTGTTCACAATGGTGTTGGGAATCTGTCTGAAGATTTCTTCACATTCACTATCTTTGTTATGTTCCAACAGTCTTTCTACAACTTCATTTCTGTTAAAAAAAAAAAAAGGAAAGTATACCAATAAAGTTATAAATTTCCTACCAACAGAATTCCTGAGAATTTCTGAATATGACTGAAGATTCTACAGAATGTAGAGACAGGTAATATCAAGACACTGTATTTATATAAGGTTTCTTTTTGTGTTAACATTTATTTACTATTTGTGTGTGCACATGCAATGGTGTGCATAAGAAAGTCAGAGGACAGCTTTTAAGAGTTGATTCTCTTCTTCTATTACATAGGTGCCAGAGACTGAACTTGGGTCATCAGGCTTGGTAGTGAATACCTTTACCTGATGAGTCATTTTCCTAGCCCAATCATATGGGACTTCTTAATACCTCTCATAGGCTAATTATTTTGGAAACAATGAATGTCTAGGTCTTATTTAGTTTTAAGGTCAATCTCTTGCTACGATGCATGGGCTACCTTCAAATCTGGCACTCCTTCAGACTCCTAATAGCTGGGAATGAGGGCATGAATGATCATATTTGCTTCTATATCACAGGTAAATATACTTGATTATTCTTTATGCAAAATGCTTAAGCAAAAACTATTCTTTATCTAAATTTTTTTTCATATATATCTTGAAGATTGTTCATTCCCAGAGTAAACATAAAATTTCTTTATATTTTATATGTACTCCATATTCAAAGTCTCAAGGAAGGTACAAACACTATTTTTTATTAACTTTGTTGCTTGGACAAAAGTTTGTATGTACAAAACAATTAGAAAGTACCACTTACTTGCATCATCATGGCAATACTGTAAATACTTCTAATCCTATACGTACTTTTGGAGATAAATGCTTTAGATTACATCACCTTGAAGCTATCAGGAGAACTAGCCAAAGAAGCTGACTTGATTTTAAAAACTACTGGCTATTTCCAGATTATGAGACATGTTATCACGACTTGGCAAAGTTACCTTTGATTTCTTCTGGAATATCTGTGGTCATTGTCTATGTGCTGGTCTTCTTGTGTTTTTCCTAGAATACAGACCCAGGGAATTCTGATTTACTTAGTTATAATAGAAAAAAAAAACTAGATTCTACGTATAACATGATCATGTCTGATATAGCCACCAAATTTGTCCTTTCCATATTCCAAAGCATGGAGCAACATTTTTGAGCAAGACTTATAATCTGATTGACTAAGTAAAGGAATGAGTATGACCTCATTCATACCTATGGCAGCCAGGTTCCTGAAGGTTTCCTCCATCACATCTCTGTGCAGCTTCTTTTGAGAAGGATCTAGTAAAGCCCACTCCTCCACAGTGAAGTTTACAGCCACATCTTCAAAGGTCACAGAGCCCTAAAGTAGCCAAGATATTTCCAGAAGAAAAGATGAGACACACAACATTGAAAATCTGTGAGTGTTCTCTAAATGTTCAATACATATCCTGACCATCACATTCTTATTTTTATATTCATAACTGTACTCTCCAACACAAGAATTCTCATATCAGCTTTGAATTCTTGGTAAAGCACAACAATAACAAAATACCAAGTATGTTGCTGGAGCTTACACTTTCTACTGCTGTACAGGCCTTTATCATTCCCCAATACTACTACTAGTGCAGACATGTGTTAACAAGCAGCTGCTTTAAAATCACATATTTTAAGAATAGATTATGATGGTGAGTGGCCTCATCCAATACTAGTTGCCATAAATGTTCTGCCTCATTGTAAATCCAAAGCAATGCAGCTAAGTGACAAGATTGAATTATCTGAACCTTGTCATAAAATAAGCCTTTCAAAAAGTATAGGTTACTTTTCTCATCATGTGACTAAATAGCAATTCATGAAAGATTTATTTTGAATCATGTCTTGAGAGGGTAGAATCTATCGTGGGGTTGGGGGCGGACATAGCAGAATTCATGGGGACAGGATCATGCAGCATGGACTCCACATCAGGGAAGAACAGGAAACAGCAGGAAATGTTGGTTTCTACTTGAATTATTCCTTTTCCCTCTTTTATTTGTCTGGCATCTCAGACCATGGTTATGTGTAATGGTTAGTGATAAATAACCAGGCAGATGGGCATCTGGGTACAACTGAAGAGATTTATCTTGATTATGCTAACTGATGTGAGAAAATCCATTTTAATTGTGGGTGAGGCCATCCCCTGGCCATGGGATTCTTGACTGTATAAAATGGAGAAGGTGAGCTGAACACTAGCATGCATTCATTACTTTCTTCTTCTGACTTCAGATGTAATATGACCAGCTGCTTCAAGTTCCTGCTCCCTTGGCTTCCCTATCAGGATGAATTATGTTTTGAACTGTGAATTAAACTCTTCCTGTCTTAAATTGCATTTGTCATTTATCATAACAACACAAAAAGTAAGATAGGTACTACCTAGATTCAGAGTGGGTATTCCCTCCTCAGTTACCTTTCTACAAACACTTTCATGGACACACTCAGGGTGTGTTTCCTAGGTGATTCCAAATTATGTCAACTTAACAAGAAGGCTAATCATTACAAAAACCTTCAATTGCTTTTCTTAGGTACATTGTATACTAATGCAAAGATAATTAACATACCCCATTATTCAAGATAACATTAACAAACTGGCTAAGAATAGATCATTGGTTCCTAGCCCAAATGTCATCAGGCTTTCTCTGGCAGCTGATGGGAACAGATGCAGAGACCTACAGCCAAATATTAGGCGGAAATTGGGTAACCCCACGGAAGAGGGGAAGGAAAGACTTCAGGAGCCAGAGGGGTTGAAGACACCAGAAGAACATGACCCACAGAATCAACTAAGCAGATCTCAGGGGCTCATAGACACTTAAGTGGCAACCACATGGGTCTGTGCTAGGTATTCTGCATAAATGTTATGGTGGTTTGTTTGGTGTTTTTGTGGGACTCCTAACAGTGGGAGCAGGTATGTCTCTGACTTTTTTGCTTGCTCTTGGGACTCCTTTTTTCCTACTGGGTTGCCTCAACCAGCCTTGATATGAAAATTTGTGCCTAGTTTTATTGCATCTTGCTGTGTTGTGTTGACTGATATCTCTGGAAGGCCTGCTCTTTTCTGAAGGGAAATGGAGGAGAAATGGATCGGGGAGGGGGAGAGAAGACGTGGGGGGAGGCTAGAAGGAGTGGAGGGAGGGGGGAAACTGATAGGGGTATATTGTATAAAATAATAATAATAATAATAATAATAATAATAATAATAGATAGTGGAAAGGTCTAGGTGATGGCTCAATATATAAAGCACTTGCTGTGTAAGCCTGAGTTTGAACTCCCAGAACTCAAGTAAAGCCAGACATGGTAAGGCATATTTATAATTTCACTGTGGAATCCCGTGAAATCAAAATTAAGTTAAATATTTTCTTACTGGAAACAGGAAGAATCAAGGCATAGTTATAATAAAATCAAAGCAAAGAACCTTATAGTTCAGTGTCAAAGTTCTAAGAACTCCTATGGCAAGATGGTATGTAGAGAGAGGAGAATCCCTGGAAGCTGGTGGGCCAGCTAACCTGGCATATGCAGTAGTGAACAACAAAGACTGTCATCTGATTTCTAAATACAACTGTATGTGCAAGAGTGCACCGGCATGTACACATCTACACACACACACACACACACACACACACACACACAGAGAGAGAGAGAGAGAGAGAGAGAGAGAGAGAGAGAGAGAGAGAAATGGATCACGGAAAAAGTAACAGTATTTAACTGGCCCAAATGAAAACAAAAAGTTGGTTTATCACATAGCAGGCATTTAACAACAATGGCATAAACCACAATCTTTTTAATATAGAATAAAAGAAAAACTGACTTTTGGAAACATGCATTGCATTTCCCCCTTTTATGAGCAGGTATCAAGCTATTCATTGAAATAGGAAAAAATAACTTCAATATTTTGAGATCACATTCCAGTTTTGAGTTTAAGACTGTAAGAAATGGATGGAGACATTTAAACCTATGGATATTGGGTTAGGCTTTAAGATAGGAGGGCAGGGATAGTTAGCCCCAGTTTGATTTTGTACAGGATGAAAACAAGGCAACAGATGAAAGTGAGTGGTTGTAGGTGATAGCCCAGAAAAAGCAAACTTGGTGGGCTTAAGAGAGTATGGAGAAAAACAAAGCAGGAGAAGAATTCCCCAACCCAAAGCACTATGACTTGTGGAGGGAGATGATCCTCTTTGTAGGGGTTAGGTAAAAGAGAAGACTACAGTCTGGTGAAGAAAGATGCAGGCTTGTAAAGAGCACACATAGTTGATTAACAGGGAACAATGAATCAAAATGACATTACAATCCTAAGCATATGCAAAGACTCTGATGCTCCTAATTTTATAAAAAGCATACCAGAGGCTGGTTCCAGAACCCACATGGTGGCTCACAATCACCCATAACTCTAGTTGCAGGGGACCTACAGTTTCAAGGCATGCCCTCTTCTGACCTCCACAGGCATCAGACATGCATGTGGTGCATACACGTTGGCAAGATACTCATACATATATAGTAAATATATCCAAAAAAGCATAGTATTGGAATTAAAGACATATTAACACTAATCCAATACTATTAGGTGGCTTTAATGTCCTACGGTCTCCAACAGACAGATTATCTGGACAAGAAATAGAAACATCAGAATCAGGAGTTAGAGTTATATGTCAAATGAATGTAACAGATATCTATAGAATATTCTGCCCAACTATCAAAGAATATATATTCTATCAGCAGCCCATGGAAACTTCCCCAAAATAGACTATAACCTGGGGCACAAAACAAATTTCAACGAATTCTGAACGACTGAAATAACCTCATGTATCCTACCAGACCACAATGCAATAAAACTTAAAATCAAGAGCAAGCAAATCTTTAGTGTGTACCCAAACTCAGAGACTAAACAACTCATTATTGAAGGGTGAACAGGCTAAAGAGGAAATTAAGAAAGAAATCAAAATTCCTGGAACTAAACCAAAGTGAAAACACAAAACCTATGGGACACATTAAAAACAAAACATACCACAACAGTCCCGCAAAGGGAGCTTACAGCTTCAAGTGCTATAAACTTCCTGGAACCAGGAAGCCTGTTTCACTTACAGTTCACAGGGGAACCCAGACTCAGGTTAAGCCTGTCTTTGTGTGAGACCATCTCACCATATAGGCACAGCTCATGATACATCTGATCACAACTGACATGAATGGTCCCAGTTTTACCTGCTGTACGCGTGTACCACAAAGATGTCTGTGCCCTACCTGCCCACAGGCATCGAACACGCAAGAGCCCAGGTCCTCTAGAACTTTCATTTTATGCTTGGGATCCCATTGAGCTTTTGTGGTCTCATCACTCCAGACACTGAGCATAGGAACTCTGAGTGGCCAAGACATTTGGGGATCCCCACATACGTTATTTTCCTTCCTCCCATTCCTTTTCGGGGGAAACAGCACCGACTACAGGCCATTCATCTCACAGCGCCTTCTCTTTCTAGAGGACCATTTCTCCTGTTCTTAGATGATGACATTTAAAATATCTATCCATTTTTTAATCTATTACTCAGCAGGATACAAACTACCCGGAGACCCACTTTTGTCTCAAAACAACCTCATCAGTAATTACAAAATACTTCTGTAATGTAATGTTTCCAAGTTTCTTTCGTTTTTCCCAATCTTGTCACTTTCTTATTCACCCTCATCGTGAGCTAGAACCAGGACCCTTAACTTATCATTCTAAGGAGAGTCTGACCTCAGAGGAAACGATTTCAGAGCTGAAATCCCGTCGTCTCAAAAATTGTCGTCCGTCCCTAAAAACCAAAACGCCTTTTCTGCCCAACCCCCGGGATGCTTGCACATATTATACCTGAGGCTTCCCCGCTATTGCCAATACTCGCTTGAAATAAAAGTCATGTCCCACCTCGCCTTCATCCTACTTTAAATCAATGTCCACAAGCAGTTCTAAGGCAAAAACGTTCACCGCGTCATGGAGGGCCTCGATTTCCCTCTTCCACTCCGGCCCCAGCTACGTGTTTGCGGGTAACTCCTTTGAAAGAGTCGGCCAAGCAGTAAATACCGAGACATTTAGGGACGTTGAGGCCTAAGCACTTGGATGGGGGGGGGCAAACTCATGGATTTCAGACGCTGCTTCTAAGACCCTCAGGGATTCTCAGGCCGGGCACCCGCGGGTCCCCTCCCCCATAGCTGGGGTCCCGTCACCCCGGGAGCTCCCCGCCGTCCTGCCCGCCCGCCGCTCGGCGCTCACCATGCCTGCGCCCGGGCCTCCAGCGGCCCCACAGCGGCTCGCCCGCCACCGCCGCTGAGGCTCGGGCGCCCCGGCTCCCTCAGCTGACCGGACGGCCCCGCGACGGTGGGAGAGGGACTTCCGCCCGGCTCGCCGGCACTCGGGACATCGGACACCAAGTCGGCACCCGCGCGTGCCTGAGCCTCAAAACCATTCCTGCGGGGAGGTGTCACATGGCTACGGAGGTCGAGCCACCCCGACTCCCTCTGTGTCAGGGTAGATCCGGGCCGAGGGCGGCACCAGAAAGGAAGATGGCGGGTGAGGGACTTCCGCCCCGCCCGCCTCTGCGCCTGTTCCGACAGCTCGCGGGGCAGCCCCCGGCCGCCACCATCGCTGTCGAGGTTGCCCGGCCCACAGCTCCAGAGGCAGAGCGGCCCCTGCTACCTAGGGGCAACAACCTGAAATCCTGCGACTCTCCTGACACAGGGAAAAAGGATGGCCGGGGAGGAACTTCCGCCCTGCCCCCCGGCTGTCCTGATTGGACAGCTCTTGTCGCCTTCTGCCTTTTGATTAGTGCTCACATTGAGTGACAGAATAAGATGGGTAGGCTCCGTCTTTTTCGTTTCAATGCTCCTCTGTCAGGCTAGGGTTTTTTTTTTTTTTTTTTTCTTGTTGAAGACCAGCCCAGCTTGGTAGATAAATGCCTTTAAAGCAGAATTTGCTCCTGTTATGCCCAAATCTGGGAAGTTCTTGCAAAAGCCAACAAGGAGACTGTTATGCCCAAATCCATGGGTCCCCACAAAAGCCAAAAAGGAGACTTGAGTCCCGTACGTAAACACAAAGAGCCTTTATTTTAATCAAGCTTGCAAACTCCGTCTCTCCGCATGTCCAACGTATTGGAATATCCGGAGAGCCCCGAGATCAATTAGAATAGGGTTTTTATATAGTAAAGGTAGGGGTGAGGGGTCTCTGAGGTTTAGGACCCCTCATTGGCTGACATTTGTCTAGGGGTGTCCTGGTAAGGTGCAGTGGCAGGTGACCCTATCTACAGCAGTTGGAATGTCAGGCATTTCCCTTGAATGGGCTGCCCTTGGGTGGGGGTCAGGTTATCTTAGCTTGTGGTTCCTCCTGCATCCAGGCATTGCCTCAGGGTAAACTACTGAGACTCAGGCCTCCAGTTAGATTCATCGATGGCCAGAGTCTCAGGTGATAATGGTTGGAAATAAAGAACTTCCTTTGGGTAACCTGCCCAGACTTAGCTTATCATGGCTGGCTCCCACACTTCCCCCTTCACAAGCACCGATGACAGGACCCAATCTTGGGTCTTTATTGCCCCTGGTTTTAAGGAGGCGTGGAACTATTAAAAATAATAAATCTATTAATTGACAACTCTGGACCTAGTGTATTAGCAGACACTATAGGTAGTTATCTTGTCCTCCATGCCAAGAAGTTTCCCCTTGTCTCAGCCTTTTAACCTGTTTTGGGCAGGGGGCATGGGACGACATGTTTCTTTCCACAACTACTTCAAGCTGACATTGGAGCATTGTTATCCAGGCCTAAGCAGGTTGAAAGGCTAGCCAAAGGGGTGTGTGTGAACATTTAGGCAATGGGGCACTCATCAGACTTTGTTGATGGGAGGGGTGTAATGGTAAAAGTAAAAATGCTGCAGGATCCCTGGCAGTGGCAGGCAGCTGGCCCCAGATCAGCCAGTCCCAGGCAGGGATGGCGCAGTTCCCACACTGCAGGTCTCTGAAGATGGCTGGTCCTGGGTGGCGAACCACATGGCGATGGCAGGCAAGAGACAGATGGATAGGCATACCATGCAGAGTGAGGCTGAATATTTATTTAGTGGAAAGGAGAAGGGGGGAAGGGCAGAGAGAAAGAGGGAGGGAGAGAGAGAGAGAGAGAGAGAGAGAGAGAAGCTGCCTGTAGTAAGAGGTGTGGCACCCCATCCCGCAGCCAAGGTAGCTTATCCCCGAAATGACCACACGGAAATTGTATTAATTAAATTACTGCCTGGCCCATTAATTCTAGCCTCTTATTGGCTAACTCTCACATATTTGTTTAACCCATCTCCATTAATGTGTATCGCCACTTGACTGTGGCCTACCAGCATGAGTCTAACCAGTGCCCATCTCAGGCAGGAGAAACATGGCGTCTGCCACACTGCCTTCTTCCCAGCATTCCGTTCTGTCTACTCCACCTACCTGATTTCTGCCCTATCAAAAGGCCAAGGCAGTTTTCTTTATTCACCAATGAAAGCAACACAAATACAGAAGAACCTCCTATACCAGCTGCCTCTCTGAAAGGGAGATGGAAAAAGAAGAGACTCAGGCTGCAAGCAGGAAGGAAGATCTGCCTGCCTCAGCAGATGGGGGAGGGGGTGGGCATGACTTGTCTCTTAAAGAAACAGAACAGAGCATTACATTCCCATCTCTTTTTTATAATAAAAACATGGGAGGTTAGGCAGCACAGGTTAAAGGAATTGGGGCAGCAAATTCTCAAGATTGCTTCCTGCTTATTTGTGGGCATTGTCTTTGGGGGGAATCTGAGAAGGCTGGGTGCTGGTCATATCCTGGCATAGCTGGTCTGTTTGTTCCTGTCCAGTGTTTGTGGTATGAAAATGTCTGGTGTCTCTTACACCTGTTTAAGGTATTGGCAGAACAAATGAAAAAAAATTTTAGGACCAGGGAATTGAAGGGGTTGTATCGGACCTGTTTAAGGTGGATTCTTCAATTTGGCTCCCTGGAACTCACAGGAATTTTTTGGGTTTGTGAAAACAGTAGTTTTAGAAATATACATTGTACAAACAGTAGCATATTTATGTCAGAATGACTGTAAGAGATATTTTTGCACAATGAAAAGTATTTTTAAGACTATGGAAGGCAGCATGAGAGAGAAATTTGATAATTTGTATTTGTCCTCACACCATTATAACTTGCAGGTACATACCTTAATAACTTCTATTTGTAATTTACTGAAATTTGTTTGGTAAGGTTGTCCTTTTAAACTGACAAAACCTCTCAGCTGAAAAACTGCATCAGAGACCTTTGGGAAAGATAAAATTTTACTTGAGTTACTGATTAGAAAATGACAGAGAACTTACTGGGTTGGCACCTAGAGCTACTCTTCAGGGTCCTCCATGGTTGCTTAAGGTCATATTTGCCTTTTGCTGTTTAGTGCAGGGCCTGCCAGGCTCAAGAAGATCCTGAGGGTAAGAAATCTATAGGAAGACAAGCCTACCTTGACCTGAGCAGCTAGGCTGTTGATTCCAGCGATTCTGTCCACGTCTGAAGATCTTCAGTTTAAATGAAAGGCAGTTTTGCTCAGTGGTCAGTGCTTGGCATTTGAAGAGAATTGTGGATGGATGTTGTTCTTACAAAGAAGCAAAAACTATCAAATGGAAAAAAGAAAGCACATTTAACAAGTGGTGCTGGCATAACTGGATATCAACATGTAGAAGAATGAAAGTAGACTCATATCTATCACCATGCACAAAACTCAAGTCCAAATGATTCAAAGACCTCAAAATAAAGCCAGCCACACTGAACCTTATAGAAGAGAAAGTGGGAAGTACACTTGAATGCATTGGCACAGGGAACCACTTCCTAAATATAACCTCAGCAGCACAGACACTGAGAGAAACAATTAATATATGGGACCTTCTGAAACTGAAAAGCTTCTGTAAAGCAAAAGACACGGTCAACAAGACAAAAAAACAGCCTACAGAATGGGAAAAGATCTTCACTAACCCCACATCAGACAGAGGTCTGATCTCCAAAATATACAAAGAACTCAAGAAATTGGACACCAAAAGAACACATAATCCAATAAAAAAAATGGAGTACAGACCTAAACAGAGAACTCTCAACAGAGGAATCTAAAATGGCTCAAAGACACTTAAGGAAATGTTCAACATCCTTAGTCATCAGAGAAATGCAAATCAAAACAACTCTGAGGTTCCATCTTACACCTGTAAGAATTTCCAAGATCAAAAACACTGATGACAACTTATGCTGGAGAGGTTGTGGGGAAAAGGGAACACTTCTGCATTGCTGGTGGGAATGCAAGCTGGTACAACCCCTATGGATGTCAGTGTGGTGATTTCTCAGAAAATTAGGAAACGACCTTCCTCAAGACCTAGTAACACCACTTTTGGGTATATATCCAAAGGATGTTCAATCGTGCCACAAGGACATGTGCTCAACTATGTTCATAGCAGCTTTGTTTGTCCTAGCCAGAACCTGGAAACAGCCTAAATGCCCCTCGACCAAAGAATGGATGAGGAAAATGTGGTACATTTACACAATGGAGTACTACACAGCAGAAAAAAATAACAACATCTTGAATTTTCCAGGAAAATGGATGGAGCTAGAAATCATTATTTTGAGTGAGGTAACCCAGACCCAGAAAGACAATTATCACATGTACTCACTCATAGGTGGTTTTTTTATTGCTTTATAAATAATACCATTCAAAATTTCCACTACCTTGACTCCTCCCATTTCCCTCCCATTCCCCCACTCGCCCTCCTCCCTCCCCCTCCAGTCCTAAGAGAGGGTAGGGTACCCTTCCCTGTGGGAAGTTCAAGGCCCTCCCCCCTCCATCCAGGCCTAGGAAGGCGTGCATCCAAATAGAATAGGATCCCCAAAAGCCAGTACATGCAGTAGAAACAACTCCCAGTGCTATTATCAATGGCTTCTCAGTCAGCCATATTCAGAGAGTCCCGTATGATCACATGCTCATTCAGCCTCAGTCCCGCTGGCTTTGGTGAGCTCCCGTTAGATCAGGCACACTGTCTCAGTAGGTGGACCAACCCCTCATGGTCCTGACTTCCTTTTTCATCTTTTCCCTTTCTGCTCTTCAACTGGACCTTGGGAGCTCAGTCCAGTGCTCAGATATGGGTCTCTGTCGCTATCTCCTTCCATCGCTGGATGAAGGTTCTATGGTGATATTTGAGATATTCATCTGTGTGAATTATGGGACAAGTCCAGTTCAGGCACCCTCTCCTCTGTTGCCCAAGGACCTAGCTGGGAACATCCCCGTGGACACCTGGGATCCCCTCTAGAGCCAAGTCTCTTGCCAACCCTAAAATGGCTCCCTTAATTAAGATATCTTCTTCCCTGCTCCTATATCTGCCCTCGTCCATCTCCAGCCTCCCATTTCCCCAAGCTCTACCCAATCCTTCCCTTCTCCCCTCTCTCTCCCCTTCTTACCTTCCCCCGCCCACCCCACCCCCATGCTCCCAACTTTTGCCTGGTGATCTCAACTGCTTACAATTTCCAGGAAGATCTATGTATGTTTTTCTGTGGGTTCACCATATTATTTGGCTTCTCTAGACTTGTGAACTATAGGCTCAATGTCCTTTGTTTATGGCTAGAGTCCACTAATGAGTGAGTACATACCATATTCATCTTTTTGGGTTTGGGTTATCTCACTCAGGATAGTGTTTTCTATTTCAATCCATTTGCATGCAAAATTCAAGGTGTCATTGTATTTTACCGATGAGCAGTATTCTAATGTGTATATATTCTACACTTTCTTGATCCATTCTTCCATTGAGGGGCATCTAGGTTGTTTCCAAGTTCTGGCTATTACAAATAATGCTGCTATGAACATAGTTGAACAAATGCTTTTGTAGTATGATTGGGCATCTCTTGGGTATAGTCCCAAGAGTGGTATTGCTGGATCTTGAGGTAGGTTGACTCCCAATTTCCTGAGAAATTGCCACACTGATTTGCAAAGTGTTTGCACAAGTTTGCATTCCCACCAGCAATGGATGAGTGTTCCCCTTACTCCACATCCTCTCCAGCATAAGCTATCATTGGTGTTTTTGATTTTAGCCATTCTGACAGGTGTAAGATGGTATCTCAAAGTTGTTTTGATTTGAATTTCCCTGATTGCTAAGGAAGTTGAACATGACCTTAAATATCTTTTGGCCATTTGAACTTCTGTTGAGAATTCTCTGTCCAGTTTAGTACCCCATTTTTTAATTGGGTTAATTAGATTTTAATGTCTAGTTTCTTGAGTTCTTTAAATATTTGGAGATCAGACCTTTGTGTGATGTGGGGTTGGTGAAGATCTTCTCCCATTCTGTAGGATGCCTTTTTGTCTTAATGACAGTGTCCTTTGATTTACAGAAATTTCTCAGTTTCAGGAGGTCCCATTTATTCATTGTTGCTCTTATTGTCTGTGCTACTGGGGTTATACGTAGTAAGTGGTCTCCTGTGCCCATGTGTTGCAGTCTACTTCCCACTTTCTCTTCTATCAGGTTCAGTGTGGTCAGGTTTATATTGAGGTCTTTAATCCATTTGGCTTTGAGTTTTGCGCATGGTGATAGAAATGGATCTATTTTCATTCTCCTACAGGATGACATCCAGTTATGCCAGCATCATTAGTTAAAGATGCTTTCTTTCTTCCATTGTACTGTTTTAGCTCCTATGTCAAAAATCAGGTGTTCATAGGTTTGTGGATTAATGAGCAGTGGTTGTGAACTCCAGTTATTTGTTTTTTTTTTTTTTGGTGGTAGTGTTTGTGTGTTTCCTTTCTTTGAGTTGTGCTGGTGGAGTGTTGTCAGATATCTTTGTTATTATGGGTGTTGTTGGCTTCCTTGGGTTGTGGTTTTCCTTCTAGTACTTTCTCTAAGGCTATTTGTAACGAATTAGGTCAGTACAATGAATAACTAGGCCAGTTCAAGAATAACAACTATACTTTAAGGACTATAATGGGAAAAAATCATGCTACAAGATTGGGGGGGGTCTGACTTCCTATATGTCCAGTGGGTACTTTGCAAAGAGGGCACGCAGCTTAATTCTCCCAGTTTTTCCTCCTCCGCTGCAGGTAGCCATGCCTTAATTAGATGAGATTGGTTGATAGGGTTTCCCCATCATCTCCCCCTTTTGTCTAAACAAGATCAATCCAAACCCAATACAACTACATACAATAGGGACAGACACCAAATATAAAATTACAAACAATAAAAAATATCAAGCAAGGAACGCATAACAAAAGTTTTACTAAACATTCTATTTCAAGGAGTCTAAATATTGCATTGAAATTAAGCTTGGCCAAATCATGAGGAAAGTAACTACAATTATCTATCTTAAATTCCATCAATGGTCTGAGAAGGGAAACAATATTACTTCAGTGAACAGGAAGTGCAATCGAGAAACTTCCGAAATGTGCAACAAATGACAGAGACAACTGACTACCTGGGCAATCACCCAAAGTCTCATTTGCAATGCTGAAGCAACCAACTTTGGCTAAGGCCTAACGTAACTGATATACCATTTTCAAAGGCAAACTTTTAAAAACTATCTTACCCTGTCTTGGAAGGATATGACAGTCCTGTTTTATCCATTTACAGATACTCTGTATTTCTGTCAGTGATTGAGGTATGGGCATTTCTTTGCCCAAAGGCCAGTTCTGCTGAGAAGACAGGCTCCAGGTGGAGTGTCTTTGGTGCTCAACATTCTCTAGGGAATAGATTGGTGTTGCCAGGAGTGATTGTGTCTCACTACCACGGAACTCTAAGTTAGATTAAAGGCTATTTTCTACAGCTCTTTGAAGAAGTTGAAGATTATCTATCTATACTGAATATAATCTCTATGTATCTAAAGAACCTAATTAGTCTAATTATAAATATGACAAAAATAGATGACTATTGATATATAATTTTCAATACTTATCTAACTTAAAGACTAGACAATAAACTACTGTGCAATAAATGAGGATAATGACCTTCAAATGTAAACAATGTATAAGTATCTTGATCAGAGGTAGTAATGTATATTGTGATGATATATATATATACATATATATACATAAACAATGTTTTAAACAGAGGTAGAAGCATACATGCATACAATATTCAATAACTTTGTATCAATATGCGAGAATCAATACTAATATAATTGTTTAAAAACAATAACTCACAAATACCAATCTATTATCCCATCATCCAATTATCCCTCTTTTTTTTCCAAAAAGATACTTGAGCCTATAAAATTCCTCCCCATCCCTCAACCATATACCAATTATAATCAACCCCTAATTGATGTCCCTAAGCCTGAGGGCAAACTTTGCTGGGAGAGGGGACCTCGTCCTCTAAAGTTGCTTCCAGCTGTCATGGGGGCCACGTTCTTTCTAGGGGATCCTGTTAAAGTAAATGATGGTTAAATCCCAAGATTAACATTTGGCCTGATAAAATTGTAAATAGTCTCTGAGTATTTTGTGGAGTTCTGGCCAGAATGTTGTAAAAGATGTGCACCATTTTAGCTAACCAAGTTGAAACTGTCTCGTGCAGCTGATACTCAAAACAGGTCTTGTAGTAGCACTATCAGCATCATGATGTCATAATCACCAGGTGGAGTTGTTGTTGTGGGGCCCCATCTTCTTCCTGGAAACTTCAAAGCTTACTGCAGGAAAATTTATTGTTTATTATGGAAAACTTAAGCATTATTTATATAGACATACATATATATTCAATGAAAGGTATGATAAAAACAAAAATAGATATGAAGAAAGGCAAAGAAGTTTTATAAATTATGTTTTCCTTCTGTCCCAATCATGGCTCTTGACATGAGACAGAAACTCTGGGTTGTCTCTTAACAACAGGCTTGGAATTAGAGAGGGACTGAGCCAGAGTCCAACTCCAAGACCAGCTCTATGTATTTATGAATATAAATACATTTATGTATATCTAAAAGTATGTCTTGAAAATTTTCACTTACAGAACCTATTCGATTTTCTTGCTTATTGGGCTGTAAATTGTTTCCATCTGTCAGTATTCAAACATCCAGAGTCCCTTGAATTTTTTGAAGATGAGTGTTTTCCTGAGGAGGTAAGAATGGAACCCTGCCCCCATATTATATGCTTTTCTTACCACCTGTATGATTATCATCATTGTGGATGAGCTGTCATTTTTCCTTCCCAAGAGGTTTCTCCTCTTCAAACCGAACCTTTATTAATTTTGATGGTATCCATAGTTTTTCTTCTCCTGTGGAAACAAGAGCAAAACCCCTTGCCCAACACAACACATCTCCTGGCTTCCATTGCGAGGTCAGCACATCCTTGAAATAAACTGGTTGATTTAATTCAGCAGACTTTTCCATTATCCAATGCCTTTCTGCTGCCGTTGTTCCTTTCTCATTAGCGTTAAGAAAATTTAAGGTTAATAAAGCATTATGTAATCTATTTCTCAGGGCATTTTCCACCCTTTCTGCTTGTGTAACATATCCTTTATAGTTCAATTTGATCTTTCTATAACTGGTTGATTTGTAGGATTGTGTAGCATACCTGTAACATGCTTAATATTATAATAAGCAAAAAACTGTTTCATTTTCCTAGAGACATAAGCTGGACCATTATGTCTTTATTTGTGCAGCTATACCCATGATGGCCATGACTTCTAATAAATGTGCGATTACTGAATCAGCTTTTTCTGAGCTTAAAGCAGTTGCCCACTGAAAACCTGAATAAGTGTCAATGGTGTGGTGTACATATTTTGATTTGCCAAATTCTGCAAAGTGGAACACATCCATCTGTCAAATTTCATTCCTTTGAGTACCCTTTGGGTTAGTCCCTGCAGGTAGTGGTGTATGGTTATAGAACGAGCAAGTAGGGCATCTCTTTATAATTTCCTTAGCTTGTTGCCACGTTATAGAAAATTCTTTCTTTAAACCTTTGCTATTGACGTGATGTTTTTTAATGAAATTCAGAGGCCTGCAGCACACTTCCAATCAATAATTGATCAATTTCTGCATTACCTTTTGGTAGAGGACCTGGCAGACCCGTATGGGATAGGATGTTCTGGCTGACTCCCGACCAGTGGAATAAACAGCCAGACCCAGGATTCTTCTTGGATCACGCTTTATTGGAGAACACTTGGTTGAGGCGGGAGGCAAGAAAGAGAGGTCTAAAATGGCGGCTGCTTATATAGGGAGATGTGACTCGACTCGCACCTTGATTGGCTGCTATGTCCTGCTGGCACCAGAGTCCTCGGGATTGGTTAGGGACACCTAGGTTATTGCGCATGCGGGAAGCGCCTGGACGCTCAGTCCGTAAGCATTGCCAAATATGGAATTGTTTACCTCCAAACTGCGAGGATGCAAGCGTCATCTTGTAATGGCATTTATGGCTATGGCTCCCTGCAGTTCCCCCTTTTAGTTTAAATTCCAAGGCAGCAGGTAAGAGTAGAGGTCTGATCTCTGTTAAAGTGTAGGACATATGTACCATCACTCATCCAGGCGTCCTCCGCCCAGAGAGTAACAGACCCGTCCGGTGCCTCTTACACAGAGATGGGAACTAAGGCACCTACCCATATGCACTCAGACTTGCTCTTCTTGTGACCAGCATTATCTGGCCACAAGTGCAGTGCTCAAGCCTTACACCCTGTGCCCAGAGACCTTCCGTTTTGTCACATACCTTTCCCAGTGCAATGGGACTGGAAGTCCCTTCGGGTGCAAAGGCTATGTGGAACAAAGCTAGGTGCTCTTTAAGGCAGAAAGCCATATCTGGGGTGAGGATCCACACTCCAAAGCGGCCAATGCTTGAGAAATTATAACCTTGTCCCTCCTGGTTTGGGCTCGCAGGCGGCAGACCAACCAAAGGCAGAGTATGCATCCTCCCTGGCAGCAAGCCAACTTCCACCATATAAGGGAGGTCAAGCTGCTTACTGGTGGTAAAAAATCTAGGAAAGACCCATGCATTATGCTGGACAGGCATCGGTTTTGGGAATGCTGACAGGATCCCCCATCTCTGCTCCGTCATCCCCTGCCTCCACAGCATCAGGGGCAGCAGCAGTGCCATCCTCCAGAGGACCAGGCTCCTCCCCAGCACCCGCGGCGGCACCTCCGCTGACGGGCCTCGCCAGCCGGGCTGGGACCCAGCAAGGTGCTTCTTGACTCTGCGGAAAAACACAAACAGCTCCCCTGGATCTTGTTACAACCAGATCCGGTACCATTTGTTATTTATCAAATCTTTCCACATCACATTATTCCTTTCCATAGCAGGAGCATTCATAGCGTGCCTATCAGCTGCCGTTTTATCTGAATCATCCAATATTAAGAAATTAAGTGTAAAGAGTGCAAGGGAGACTCTCTCCCTGGGGGAGGCAGCCTCTGCTATTCCCCCTTTTTGTTTTTGAAGAATCTCTTTAAGGCTTTTATTAGCCCTTTCTACAATGCCTTGATCTTGTGGATTATAAGGTAGTCCCAATGTGTGTGCCACTTGCAACTGTGAGCAAAGATCACAAAAACCATGGGACGTGTAGGCTGGACCATTGTCTGTTTTTAGTCTGAGGGGTTTTCCCCATGCGGCCCAAGCCTCCAGGCAGTGAATCTTTACATGTGATACCTTCTCTCCCACCAGTGGAGTGGCGTGGATAACACCAGAGCAAGTGTCCATTGTCACATGTAAATATTTTAGTTTTCCAAACTCACTTACGTGAGTCACATCCATTTGCCATAGGGAGTTTGGCCTTAAACCTCTGGGGTTAACTCCGATGGGAGGAGGGTGGAAGAAGGTAACACAGGATGAACAAGCCCCCACTACATTTCCAGCCTTGCTTCCTGCAATCACAAACTTTTTCCTTAGGGTATTAGCAGGTACATGATAAAGCTTATGAAAATCTCTGGCCAAGTCAATAGGACCTGCAGCCATCAGGGCCAGTACTCTTGTAGCTTGGTCCGCTAAAGCGTTGGCTTCAGACATTGGTCCTGGAAGCAGAGTATGAGCTCGAATATGACCAATGTAAAATGGATTATCTCTTTGTAATATACAATTTTGAATTTGAGCTAATATATTTGAGACTGTAAAAATTATAAGATGGAGGCCGTCGCCTCCCATATCTCTCTTTTTCATATTTAGCAGCTGCTTTTTTCAGATCTTTTTCTTCCTGGGAGTCCAACTCCTCCCCAGAAA